>UXGD01000188.1:0-82355 GCA_900474315.1 Torymus auratus | reverse complement strand
TCCGAATCCATTATTAAATTCACGAAAATGATCCAAAAATAAACGAGAACAGCACTTTTAGATAAGTCCAAGTTCCCGGCATAACTTCATACTTTTTCGAGTTTTCACGAAGCAGAAAATGTATAATAACTTGATCATACCACCGTGTAAATATGTGTCTTGAATATGTCAATCGACTGGTACAGTATCGCGCCCTTCTCGTTTATTTCGATCTTACATATAAGTTTGAACATTAAAAACTGTTTTTCTCAAAAAATCAAAAAGTGGACTTATGTTGTTATGCCACATAATTTTAAATCGTGTAAAAAGGTTGTATTGGTTTTTATTTAATTATTTAGTCTTTACTATGACTCATGAGCCTGCAGTATTAAACGTTTTTAAATGAAAATTTAAACTGTATGTATTCATATTCCTTTCCGATCGTGTGACAACGCTCTTAGAAGCGATACACATTAACTCCTAGCCCCTAAACATCCAAACCTCCTTTTCCCTCAGAGGAGAGGTAGCTTGGCCTTCTCATTTCTCTTAAAAAATATAAGAGAGGGAGAAAGTCGAGAGAGGGCACAAACCTAGTGGCGAACCTCACTGGCGGCGGCGAAGGCAGGGGGCCCCACCATCCCCCCCTTCCTTCCTTCCTTCCTTCCTTCCTTCGGCATACACATGTATTGCATAAAACTTTTTACATAGCTTTTTTATATATTCTGCTTACCTGCTTTTTGTTTAAAAGAAAAAGAAAAAAAGCAAGTGTATAGTATTGCCGTGTAAAAATATTATGGTATATCTTATTACTGTCAGAAATAGACCAACACGTGAAATATAATACTAGAAAAACTAATCCTACTGGAAGAGCTGACTTCCGGTTTTTTTTTTTACAGAAAATTATTGCCTTCCCAAAAAAGCTCACCCGACAAAAAAATTTAAGCTTGGTATTTCCATAAAACCCACATTTACTATATTATAGAAAAGATAATAATGACAAACAAGCATTGTAGTACTCTATAAAGTCTAAGCGACTTGTCATTGTCACCTACATTTGTTTATTGTTTTCCAGCAGACCAGCTGTAGGCCACTCGGCCAATCACCGGCTTGGCGACTTGGTCGGTAACGTCAAAAAGTGCCAGCTGACTTCTCAACATTGCCACGCGGCGTCACTTTCGTCGCCCGCAAAGAGCCTCAGCGGGAGTCTCCTTAGCTTGTGTTGCTACTGATGCGCTTCCAGCAGTATACCTCGCATCGTATTAGAGCGTCTCTCTCTCTCTCTCCTTCATACACAAGCACATGAACATTCGAACGACAACGAACCGAACGAACTCGCGCACACTCTCACGCGACTTCGTCAGGCGTGCAGAGCGCTAGCGAGAGAGAGAAAGAGAGGGAGAGAGCACCGAGGGGGAACCGTGCAGAGAGCAGTCGGAGAGCGAATAGTGTAAAGGAAGGGGCGGCCGTCGCACGCGCGCTCGCTCGCCCGAGAGAAAGAAAGAAAAAGGGAGTCGACTCTAACTCTCCGTAGCATCAGCGCTCTATTATTGTCGCGCGTCGTCGTCGCGTTGTCGGAACAACGGTCGTCGCGAAGAACAGTAGCAGTGTACATAGCAGTGCGCCCGTATAATACATACACAACTACGAGGAGACGAAGGAGGAGGTAGAGGAAAGAAGCCGAGAGTGGCGTGTGTGAGTGGTTAGTGTTCGTCCGCCCGCACGCTCCTCGCGTGTGTCTCTCTGCCTATGTGCATGTGAGAGAGAGAGTGAGTCTGTGTCTCTCGGGTGTATCATGACGACGCTGGCTACGTCGTCGTCGTCGTCGTCGGCCGCGCGTGCAGCAGCGGCTGAAACTACGCGGAACTGCAACCGTGCAGCGTGAAGACCGCGAAAGAGAGAGAGAGGGGGAGAGCAAAAGAAAGAAAGGAGAAATATATAGAGGAGTGAGCACGCGAGCTAACGAGCGAATACACTACCTACACGAGAGCGGTGCACGAGTTTCCCGTTGCGTGTTGTTCCCGGAGGACGACGACGAGGAGAGAGACAACGGGGAGAAGCTGGAGCCGAGGACATGGAAGCCGACTACCAGCCCACGCTCAGTCCCGCGAAAGTTTTGACAGGTGAGAAAGAGAGAGGGAGTGAGAAAGAACGAAGGCTGCCAGTTAGCACAGCTCTATGTTTGGCTTGAGAGAGAGTCGTGAGTGTGGACGAATTTGCTTTGCTGCACATGTATACATGCAATGGCCACCTTGTGTGTTGTTGTCGAGTAGCTGGCAGCTCTTGCGATGGCTGTCAGTTGATGGTATGTGAGTAACGCTGGCAGGAAAGTACGCCTCTGACTCGTGTGTGTGCTGTTATCTGTGAGTGATAATGATAGATACGGAGAAAGGTGGTGTACTGTGTACTGCTGGATGATTCAGTGGGCAATCCATGGAGCTAGAAGGTTTGTTGTTAATGAAACTGCCTTCGGAGTATTTCAGGAGAGTTTATACGGGTATTATTAATGAGCCAGTCTTAGTTGGCTAGAGCGAGCGGTTAGCAATAAAGCTGGGATTGTTTGTTTGAATGAGATGCAGTTGAGGAAGGACGTCATGGAATAACAAGTATAGTCTTTTAATGCTAGCTTAGCAGACTGGTAATGGGTATAACAAGCATTAGCATAAAAAAGGAGTAGTCGCGCTGAGATTCCATTCTCAAGTATTTGCTGACTATGGCATCCTTGTTACTTTGACACTCGCATTAAAATAACTTTTGTCGATTAAAGAAATCATTCGAATACTTGTGTATTTAAAATTTAAAACAGTATACTTTATAAATAATCTTTGCAAATTTAGAAATTCTACTTTTGAAAATGACTCTTGTATTCGCTCATTATATTTTATGCTGTAATAGTTATATTTAAATATAGTAGGAAGAGAAAAAAATATTTAACCGAAAGAAATTCTTTTGAAATCCACAAGTTATCCTCATTATTGATTATTCAAATTTAATCTATGAAATTCAATATGTGTATACAAGTTCACCTACACATGCCAGCAACCATTATCATATCTCCTGATCTCAATAAACTGCTTAGATAATTTATTGTAATCTATGATAGAAGGCGTGATGTAATAAATCTGAGGAGACTTTGATCTCAGTAATTGCAACACATTTCTCTTAGCACATTTCTAACACAAAGCTTCAAAACCATCAGCAAGTACGCCCACTCTTGCAGAAACCTCTGTCCAAACAAAGCAATACAGTAAACCTCGCAGGACGTTCTATGTTAAAAATAACTCGCAGACTCAAGCACCGCAGGAACAAAAAAAAATTCATTAACATTATAAGTAGCGTTTAGTCTCGCGAAAGAAGTTTTCTCGATTATGCATCATGCTTCTACGTTGCTGCTGCGCGCATATATAGGTATATAGCGCAAAAAAAAGCCAATTGAAAACTAGTTTTACGAACGGCCGATGATGATAAAAACAAAAATGTTGTGAAACGACCGTAAAAAGGCATTTGCCATTATTCTTTCAACGCTCGAACACTCCGGTAATACCTATACATATACAGCACGAAATTTCACACAATATTCTCTGGTCTCTCTCGCGCGCCTATCGGCAGGAAGCGCAATTAATCAAAAAGATAAGACGCATGCGTGTGTGCCCTTATCAGCCACGTTTATTTTGCATTCGAAAGGAGCTTTAAACCGTCCCCTGCCGAAAAAGACCGACTGTATAAAGTACACATGCAATGTGTTTCGAAAGGCTCACGCGTACGCCGCCCATATGCGCGCGACAATACCTTTGTCTCCCGTAAGTACGTATAAATGTGTATATAGGGGAGCCGTGACATAACGCGCCATTCAAAAAATCGTCTAGTAGTATATAGCTGACAACCGCCGCACTCTATCTATACACTCTCTCGCGTCGGAAGAAAAACTCTTGGGAAACCTATTATAGTACACCGCGCGCGCCTTTTTTTCTCTCTTCTTTCCACGCGGTGGCGGCAATAAAAATCTCACTCAGCGGGTCGGCGCCGGCAAAAAAGAAGGGACCATTTTTCCATCGTCGTCACTCACTCACACACAATATAAAATTTCGCCCGCGCGACAGGCACTTTCGCTTTAATGTAAAATCAATTTTAATTGCCCCGCGCGCGCGCGCCGCTCTCCTTCGCTAAGAAAAAAAAGCGAGTATACCGCCGTCGTCTCTCATAGTGTCTTATATATACTATACCTACACATTCTGTAACAATGGCTATAACCGACGATGGCAGAGAGCGAGCGCATTACGCGAGCGAGAACCCAATTACCGTGTATGTGTGTGTTCTGCACTGGTTCGGCCGGCCCAGAATTATTTGTCGTCGTTTATATATAGGAAGGAAGTCGCCGCGTGAATTTCGGGAGGGTGCGATGATTATATAGGAGGCTTTCGAGCTCTTGATACGATGTGATGGTGTTGTGTGTCTGGTTGTTACGAGCGAATGTATATGGTGCTGTGTGCGTGTATATATATAAGCGTGTATTTATCCCGCGGTAGCAGCAACTTTGATCGATAAGCGCGCGGAGCTGCCGATGAGTCATACATTCGGTGCACTTTTGTATGGATTATATACACTTATAACGTGAGAGAAGAAATCTTTATAGGATTGGCTTTCGTTATAGTTGTTCACTGTCGAATGTATTTTTCATTGTTGAGTTGTGCGGGGTTCTTTTTTTATTAACAGTGTAGTAATGAAAGACTAGTAGACTTGCTGAGAGTATTGCTACTGTAATGTGAAGTTTATGCTCGGTTTTATCTGTGCGGGATAACGTGAACGGCAGTTTAATCGTTTTCTTTCTTTTTTTTACTTTGAAAAACGTTTAACGTTGTTTGTTTAATGCTGAGATAACGCGCGCGCAGATTACTTTAATTGTTAACAATTACTTTTATTATATACTATATAAATTCATAAAAAAAAAATTATTGACGAAACGAGAAAAAAGAGTGTACACAAGTATCACGCGTAAAATCTGTATGCTCCGAAATCAAACATTCGGCTGGTTTTTCCTCCCGTAAACGTTCATTAAAACACATCGCGTCGTGACTTTACAACACTAATGATTATTATCAAAAAACCTCACACACCGGCTTTTTAAAATAAAAAAAAAAAAAATTTCACACAGTTATCCAGGTCTCCGCTACTTTCCGTCACACCGTATAATAATATAAAACGAGTTTGCGCTACTCCCTCGCGCCACTTACGGAGGGCCATTATTCAACCTAGTCATGCAAAAATTTTAATTGTACTAAACAGCGTTATTTACGCGCGCATTATTTTCGAATAAACTTGTATACTACGTGTTCCTGCCGCGCCGCGCTGCGCTCGTCTTAAATTGTTGCGCGCCCGCGTGCGATACACACAAACAATACCTCGGCGGCGCGTACACGTGCGATATATCTGAGAAAAAGTTAATTAGTTCCTTTATCGCAGGAGTCGCATATACAGTGCGCAGTATAAGCGAGCGAGCGCGAGCCGCGATTATGGTAATAAGTATCGCGTTGCTGCCCGCGCGATATATATACAATGGCAATTATTGCTTTTATAGTTTATCTCTCCGGGAGAGAGAAGAAAGTGTTGCGATTTACTTCCTGTTACTTCAGCCGGATGTTTTATTTAATTATCATCGCGCGCGCGCGGGCTTTGAGAGCGAATGGTAATAAAAGTTTTTCGATATACAAATATAGCCGTAATATAAACAAGAGATTAAAGAAACTCTGTTGAGTAATGAAAAGAGTGATGTATACTTTTGTTTTCGAACGTATAATATTTTTATATACACACGTATACACTTTGTGTATCGTTGAATGCATTTATCGCAGGACCATTAATATAGTTTTATTTAAACAATTAATTATCGGTTTTTATTATATCTCAAATAAAAATCAGTAGTTTGAGAAATACGTTAATTTGAGTTATGTAATCAATCTTTTCAGGTATAATAATTTAATGAAATAATTGGTTGATTAAATGATTTAGAGAAAGTTACGTCTATTGTATATTTAGCTCCTATAACCATTTAATTTTACTGCTCCGATAAAAAGTTCTCGATACAAATTAACACTAATTACCGTATAATCATAAAACTATATAAAAAATTTGACGAAAAAAAAACAAAATCGCGCTCTTTCCAACGCAAATAAAAATATATTTTCTTAACAATACATAGCAGTCCTTTTTCCCACACACAGATCCTAAACTCCATAAAACTAACCCATCCGCAGACCTCATTACCGAACCCACCTCCATCCACACCCTCGTCCTCCCACAAGCGTCATTGCAAGTGCGCACTCAACAACGACGACTCATACACATTATCTACCTATGTACTCGTTGGCCGACGCACCCGCGCCCACGTACGCAGCTCGAGGAAGGAACTGGCGAACGTGCCGATCGCCGGCGCACACCGGAAACCCACGCGATCTTTTATTCCCCCCTCGCACTCACTCGCCTCGTTAGGAATGCGCGCGTAAGGAGCGTCGTCGTCGTCGACGGCTATTCTTCTTCTACTTCTTCGTTTTTCTCTTTTGCGTGCGTTGCATTAGTACAGTTCCCGTGGAGGAGGTGTGTTGTGACGTGCGCTCCGGGGGGAGAGATCTCTACATCACGAGAGAGAGAGAATGGACTTTCGCCGTTGGATTTTCTCTCCTTATTAAGTGATTAGAGCTACTCCGCGACCCGGAGCTCTCTCGGGGTCATATATATATTGTGTGAGGTTTGTGTGTGTGCGCGATGCGATAAGCGTAAGAATAGATTTTTAACGGCTTGGCACCTCGCGCAATTTCATGGTTTATAAAGCGCGCGATATATTCCGAGGCGTGAAAATCAAACGTCGAGGCGCGAAAGTTCAACACGAATTTAAATAGGTACGCGAGAGTAGTGAGGTAGTGGTATATGTACACAATATTGAAGTTTATTCCCATATGGACGAGTGTGTGTTTTTCGATCATACGTGCGTGAGTCATGCGTGTGTATGGCAATCAAGATATTTCAAGGAAAATGAATGATAATGATATAGGTGGCGGTGAAAAGTCGTCATCATTGTTGTTATTCCTCGTGAATCTGTAGCACAGATAGGATGAGTCACGTGAATTTTTACAGAGGTTTTATTCAGGGTCGGTCGCCGCCGCGCGCCAGCGCCTCTTTTAAAGGTCACAGGATTGCAATGACGTTAGCGCGGTTTTAACTTTCGCGTGTATGTATTTCGGTGCTACTTTTAATGTCAGTTGTGCGTATAGGTGAATGGCAATGATTGGTAACTGTAGAAAAATGCAATATATATAAAACGTTTCGATGAAGAGAATAAAGGCGGGGGATGTCCATACGTGTGAGACGCTTGTGCACTCATTGACGCAAATCAATGGAGCAATATATAATACCGCAGAGACCGCGTTATGTGCAAATGAGAGACTACTGCTCATAATTATTGAGACAAATGCGTTGTCATGTGTGTAGAAGTTTAAAGGGAGTTGAAGTGTATTCCAGGAACATTTTTACTTAAACAAACGTTGGAGATTCAAGGCGGTTTGCGTAATCACGGGTTCAAAGAGTCAACAAAGAACACATTTTTGACACATTCCTTCGCTTCTCTTTATACGTGTCTACAATTCGAACATTCAGTCGCACGCGCGCGTGTGTAAAAATACTTGTTAAAAAAAAAACGGTTCAATTTTCGGCTGTAATCTGCGCAAGGACGAAAATATAGCTGTTACAATTTCGCGCATTATATAGAGTCGTTAAAAAAAAGTATATATATCTAGGCGACTGTTAATAATTTAATCTTGAAGCTTTTATCTCGCATTATAAATATATACGCTGTATATATGCGGCGGTATTAAAGTTGAACATTAAAAATTCTGAAAAAAAAGAAAATAAACTAGAGCCATTGAGAGGATTGACCTACTGACATAAGCCTTTTCACCGCTGTTGTTATTATCATAGGTTTACTCCGATATACATTATATACTGGCAGTTTTTAAATGTGGTTATTTATAGCCGGAGTTCTATATTTTCGTCGCTGTTTCTAACCAATATTCTTCATAAAACAACTAAGATTTTTTTTTTCCGAAAGCGCTTTAATTATACTTACTTATAAATTTTACGCAACGAAATGTGGTTTCTAAAATTAATATTAATCAAGAAACTATATTTATATAACTAAGCCTTTCCTCGCACAAACTCCCAGCTGACCGTGGCTCAACGGTATATACCTGCGGCATCGTTTAACCTATAACAAATGCACCGCGAAGAATTAGAGAGGCGCCGTGGAAAGCAGCTTGTTTATATTTATGCGCTTGAATGGACGCGCAAAAAAAGATTCGCGCGCTCACAACGCTGTTTCTGATCCGCGCATAGTATGGCTTTCACGTGAACTTGTGATAACGCCGCGTGAATAATTATCTTTACGAGCGGCTCTATTTTGCCATAGATTTATAACTGTCACTTTCCTCGGCATACCCCGATATACACATATAAGTCTAGGCGTCCCGTTACAATTTATATCCTTTTAATGGGTTCTATATGAAAATCGAGAGTACGTTCTATGCGTTCGTAGAAACTCCTATATGGGAATATAAATGTAATGTTGCGCGCGCGAGCATAGCGTTAAGGATGTGATTTATAATTTTCATTTTTATTGGATTAATTGGGTTGAATAATGCCCGACGATTAAGTATAAGCTTCAACGTGCGCGAGCAATATTTTTTATTTGTATAAAGAATATACTAAAATTTCACTTTAATTAGAAGAAGCTATATGACTTTGTAATAAGCAAACTTTCCACGTTTATATATATTAACGCGATGCACTTTTTTTGTACTTGCAGCGACAGTTAACAATGAATCCGAGGACCCGTACCCAAGCCTGTCAGATTTTCATGACTACGAGCCGAACCTGGAATTTGACGACACAGAGCTACAAGCGACCTCAACCACATGTAAGTATACATACATACATACTTATATACAGCCATTCATATACATTCTTCTTCACCCTTGAAATCCTTCTTTTCCAGCGATACAGCTGCTAGAAGAGAAACTCGACCTGACAGTAGGCTCGGTGATAGGCTCGGGGATCGACTACCTCGAAAGCCCGGTGAGCGATGGGACCATAGAGGAGAACTTCGAGGAGGCACTCGTGAACGCGCCTGTCGTCGAGACTGGTACGTTTTCCAACTACCCACAACAACAATATACGTTTGCGATGCGCTAAAACACGAAAATAAGGAAAAAATATAAAACAAGCGTTGTATGTGTGCTATTTACCAGCGCGTGTCTTATCGTACCGTGTATGTATTATAATCGTGCCCGTTGAGCGCTCGCTCGCTATCTCGCCAAACTTTGACCGCCTTTTTGTCCACCTTTCCGCGAACGAGCTGTAGAACGCGCGCGGAAGTTTGCCACGGACTCGCGCTTTGTTTACACATAGGTGTATATAGCTTATTATACACGAGGAGAATAGAGATGCCGTGTTTCTGGAGAATTTCCAAGGGATTATCGTACTACGTCCGCAGCGGCCTCTTCACATGTAAACAAGAGTTAATTATTACAGTCGTTATCGCGGGGGCTTGTGTGTACATGCAGAGCAGAGCAGCCTGTGTCTGCTATACATATACTTAGTTTACTTACCTAAATTATTCTTTTTTTTTGTGTTTCAACGTGTGTCGTGTCGTCGACGTATGTGCTTGCTCGGGTGTGCGTTTTACATTTTCGTCCGCAGCATAATGGGAACCGTCGGTATAAAATGTAAGCTACCTTAATTCGCTTTTGATGGACTTTTACTTTTGGGTATACATAATATTTTATACAGCAAGAAATCTTTGTTGTTCTTTCTTTTTTCTTATGAAAATGAAAGTATCCTTATCGGGCGAGAACATTCCATCCAGGGATAATTATATAATTCGTTATCGAAATCGATTTACGGGTGCGCGTGGTGCGGGTTAGCGCGGCTGTATGACGCATCAGTGATTCCCATCGGGCATTACGAGAATGACCAAATCACTCGCCGCCACGGCTGATTTCATCAAATGTCCCGAGAATTCGGTTTCAATCCTATACTGCAGCAGCAGCACGCGATATTGTTGCTCAACACTTCTTCTTCCTCTCTTCCGAATACTTACCGCGATTATAAAACTTAAAAGCGGAAAAAAAAGAAAGCGCGCCGTTGTGAATTTTAAAACAGACGAGGATGCGGGTATACGCCTTTGGTTCGTGATTTTTTTTTATTTTGGAAAAAAAAGTGGCGCTAATTATAATTGAAAATGCGAACGGAAGTGATATTTAGAATTGAGTCATGGGATATTAGCATATTATCCGATTCGTGAGAAAGTAATTTTTTGTCTTTTAACGCGGTGTATTTGAATACTACCTTGTGGATAGAATCTTTCGGACACTAGGTATAATAAAATTCAAGGATACCACGAAAAACGCAATTTACGTATGACTAAGTTCTCGAAACGAAGGAAAAGTCGACGGTGCCCAATGACTTTTAACTTACGTAAGCGCGGCGTTAAAAAAAATACGGAGAAATTAAAAGTATATTGCAACGCGGAATTCATAATCAACCCACACCACCAGCACCTATAGCTTTCATCAATTTCACTTTTGCTCGTACAGCTGACGACCTGGCGGCACTGGACACGGAGCTGGCCGACGAGGAGGACTACCACGATATAGCGCGATTGGGTATTGTCGAGGTTGTTGGGGACGATAGCGCCGGTCGCAAGGTTATTGTCGTCTCAGCGTGCAAGCTACCACCCGTAGGAAAAGAGGCGTTTAATCACGCCAAGTTATTACGCTATCTCACGCACACCCTCGACACCTTCGTTGAGCAGGACTACAGCCTCGTCTACTTTCATCACGGCCTCACCTCCAAGAACAAGCCGCCGTTGTCCTGGCTCTGGCAGGCGTACAAGGCTTTCGACCGCAAGTACAAGAAGAATTTAAAGGCACTGTATCTCGTGCATCCGACCAACTTTATACGGATAGTCTGGCAAATATTCAAGCCGGCCATCAGGTGAGGATATAGACAAAGTTTTTCGATCTTTCGAGTTGTTTTTTTATTTTAGAAACTAGGTGCGGAGGGTCTGAAAAAATTTCATTACTTTGGGGAATGTTTCATCTCGGTTTAATTATTCGACTTTCACGGAGAGGAATATGTTATAGAGCACTCGGTTTTAGAATGTTGATTGTGCGAAACGAGAGCGAGAATTTAAAAATAACAAACAAATCCACTCGATAAGTTATCGTACTCTGATGCTCTGAAATGAATAAAATGCGCATATTTAAATTCGAAAAATACCTGTTTGTTGAATTGAAATGAATTACATTAAAAAGTGTAGTTCGTAAAATAAATTTATTCTACAGTATAATGAGCTGGATGTAGAAAAATATAATAAAAGTTTTCCAGTTTTTTTTTTTTTTTTTTTATGTAAATTAACTGTAGTCAAGTTTAAAAAAAATCAAATTCTAAAACTTATTGTGTACTTGACAAAGTTATTCACGATTTGGAAAACGCATACAATTGTTCATTTGTTGAAAAGTCATTCTTGTAGGTGCGGAGTTAGGAGCATAATATTATGTAATTACTGCTATTATACTAAACAATAAGAGTTTTGAATATTCGTATCTTGAAGATTAGTTTATGAAAATACAATGTGATGTATTTTTGTTTTCAGTGCTAAATTTGGCCGAAAAATGATGTATGTCAATTACTTGGATGAATTGGCTCAGTATATTAATCTTGACCAATTAATAATTCCACAACAAGTGTTAGAGTAAGTATCAATTCGATTTATTTATTAATTTACACTTAATTTAATATAAATAATATTACAAGATATTCAAAACGTTCAGTATGCATTGAAAACTACTCTTATTAGTTTAATTATAACTTACAAATCTAAAAAATAATGACTAGTTATTTGATACTTTATTACAATGGTCAATCATTCAAAATTAATTTTAATTAATGTATTTTAGACATGACGAGCAACTAATGTTGAAAAACAAGAAAAATCTGCCAACAAGCCCACCACCTAGTTCAATAGCGACTCCAGTTGGAACGACACAATTTGGAGCGAGTCTTCAATTCATCAAAGAAAATAACAGAGGCGACCCTATACCACAAATAGTACGGCAATGTGTCGAGTTTCTTGATACACCTGACGGTACGTCTTGTAATTTATAAAATTGTCCTTTCAAAAATACACCATTGAATACTAACTATTCATTTGCGTGAAAAAAAAATTTATTTTCTTCTTATATAATATATAAAATAGTTGAGCAAAATTATTTATAAAAATTTAAAAACTGTTAAGAATTATAGCGATATTTAATCCAAAGTATAAACGATTCGGTAATAGACGTGTTTACTAATTTCACACCGGCTTTCAAATTACAGCATTAGAAACTGAAGGCATATTTAGAAGATCCGCTAATGTGGCGGTAATTAAAGAGCTTCAGAGCAGGTGTAATCAAGGATTGCCCGTTGATTTCCAAGGCGACGCACACATAGCTGCGGTGCTTCTAAAGACGTTTCTACGGGAGCTAGAAGAGCCGCTAATGACATACGAACTGTATGATGAGATAACACAATTTCAAAGTATGCATTTTTAACTTGTTAAGTCACTATAAAATTCAATGGCAAAGAAATTTAACAATCTATTTTAACATTCCAGCTCTGTCGAAAGATGAACGTCCAAGAAGAGTGAAAATCCTTATTCTTGAAAAACTTCCTGAAGATAATTATCATCTGTTAAAATACATAGTTCAGTTCTTATCTAGGGATAATATATTTTAATAAATATTTTCATGCACTTATTCATATTTAATTTTTCTACAGAAAAATATTGCATAAATGTTGTTTTATACTTGTGATGCGTTATTACAGGTAATGGATAGATGTGATCTGAATAAGATGACGTCCAGTAATTTAGCAGTGGTTTTCGGTCCAAATCTCGTGAGATCACCGCCCTCACGGGGCATGTCCTTATCAGCAATCGGCCCAATCAACCAATTCATCGACTATGTGTTCACCGACCAAGATAAGATATTTATAATTTAAAAGTAAAGTGTATAGTCTCATGCGTTAAGGCCTAAGTACGTTCCGACGTAGGCCTTTTGTATAGGCTTTAAGCTAGCTCCCTGTTAATTTTTCTTACCATCTAAATAATCTCAACACTCAGAAAATGTTTAATTTACATTGAAAGGCAGCATTACTTCCACATGAAGCATATGATTGCAAAATTTGTAAAGTCGGTTGAACACTTTTTACGTAAATCTTGTCGTTTAGGTTTTTGTAAATTATTTTTGATATTAATTTCAGTATCAAAGAGAACATTCTTATTTTTTTAGATGAGTATATTTGATTTAACAAAAATTTTTCGTACTGGAGGTCAAGAAGTCGTTTGTGAACAATTAGAAATTATCGTAAATTGTAAGAATATTAAAAATCACCAGAGAGCTATTTTAAAGAAAGGAGAATCCCTTGTTGTACTAGATAACAACAATAACGCCTCGACAAATAGATAACGAGAGATTGTTGGTACAATTGTTATATTTATAAATGTCTTATACCGGTGATTACTAATGAAGAAAAATCTATTAGATGTTTATATTTTGTAATAACATTTGTTAATTTATAAATTTTGTCCATTTAACGTTTAAAATATCTTTTTAAAATTCATTTTAACAAAATATTTTTATCTACTTGCCGTAAAAAGAAAAAAATAATAGAAAAATAGAATAATTTTGAAAACAACGTATTTATGCACAATGTAGGTCGCTACAATTGTCATAAGATTCTGGAATTTATCGAGTCAATGATCAGGTTGAGGCTAAAAACATCGACAAGTCTTGGAGGTTTGTATATTTACATAAAAAATTGACGACCGCATACCAAAGATATATGAAAATGTCACACGATTGTATGTAAAAAGTAGTATTATTCAAACGGTGTAATTAATTTTTCATAGGTATTACATGTAATGCAGGATGATTCCTCCAAGATTTTATTATACTTTGTACTGCAATAGTAAGATACAGATCTTTTATGGCATTTTTCGTCAATAGCTCTTATTTTTTTCTTATAATTTTTTAATAATGATCACTACCATCAACATTCCATATCAGTTTTACTGAGCTAATACATAACCCGACTAATTTAATAAAGACTCAAAGAAAAGTTATATCATCTGAGTCAGTAACTTCAATTAAACTGATTTAATTTATCGAAGCATCCTGTAATATAAATAATAACTTGTACATAATTCAACGGTGTATAAAATTATAGTTTTTAAGGCGCCTAGAACTGATTTTTAATTAAAAAAGGAATATAAGAGAAGATACTTTAATATAAACATAGATGACTACGAGGATGATTGTGAATCATGTCGAAATATGTCTATATGAGTACAGGAAACGATAATCGAAGTTATATGAATTTTTCAGAATATTCTATATAAATATATATATAAATTTTAATAATTGTAGGTTTAAATTATTGTAGAAGATTTTTACTTACTTGGCCGGAGTATTTGTCACGTTTTCTTAATCCGATTACACATGAATGTACGTTAACACCAAACACACTGAAGATAACACGTTTAAATTCAGTCACCTAATCTTTGTACGCACCTAACAAATGCGAATTAATAGTTGTAACAGTGCGTCAACTCCGAATCACTAGCCATTCCTTTGGTGATTTAAATAAATGTTTGTACAAGAAAAGCGGAAGATATCAGCGATTGTTTCATGGTGCATAAAATGTGCATAATTAATTAAATATCAACATCCACTTCACTTTGTTTTTATTACCTGTACAAAAAATATACTGTCTAATAAATTGTATAAAAGTAAAATGTTGAAGTTTTTTAACTACTGTAAATTAATAACTGAAATTCGTATTTATTTTATTAAAGTGTGCATAAGCTACGTTAATCTGATTTTTATCTGTGAGCGAGAATTGCATGATTTTGTTAATAAAAGTCAGACAGGGTAGTGATAGAATTTTCGAATTTTAAAATCTTATACTTTTTGTGCAGGTAGTTAAGTCTGCGTAAAACAGTGAAATGTGTCCGTAGTGTAGACTGATACATGCACGACCCATGTATATACCTGTGATAGTTGCACATTGTATCATCTCGAATCTTTGCCGAATTGGCAAATAAATGAGTATAACGGCAATTAATGTGTTGTTTATTATTTCAGGTAATAAAAAAGACGTACTTCAACAATAATGTTTATTGTTTTTTCCCTTTTTCACAATAATAATAATAAGCCAAGTGACAACAAAAAATGCAGGGTAATACATTAGTAAAACTTGCGCATAACTAAAAATTATTTAACTTCAGTGAAATACGTATAAGTCGTTTATTTAAAAATTAGTTAATACAACAACTGGTGTTTTGTTACAAAATTAAAAATCTTAATCTTCGCATTAAAAATAATAAATTGCCTTTCTAAATAAAATTAATAAAATTTCAAGTTTACAAGCAATGCACGAGTTCTAAAAAAATATTTATAAAAAAATCTAAGCGTTCATTTTGTTCATCAAAGGTTGCAACTGGAAGAGTTTACTTGATATGCTTATTTTGTCTTTCGGTGGCGAGGTTTTCTGCAAAAAATTATCACAAACATATAATTCGGTGCAGTGTAAGAGCCTCAAAAAAGAAAAATATACATAGTCATCAGGAACAATAGGAGTTTGTTCCTAATTATTAATAATATAGCAGTATATTTTTATTACACCTATTCGTTATTTCTTTTTTCTTCTTTGCCACATAATTAACAGCCTAATTATATTTCAGGCATGATTACTATTCATTACTTTAAAGTACACTTGTCACTAAATTCATGTAAGTTAAAATGAATATTTAGTTAAATTAAAAAGAAAGATTTTAATTATTTCATATCGTTTTGGGATAAACAATGAAAGGGTATAAAAGGAAAAAATTATATTAGTGCAAGCAACAATTGTTATAATACTACAACAATTAGTCAAACATTTAGTTAACATAAAATTTAAAGTAATGAAATAATCACGACTGAACCGATACTATCTCTTACACAGCATAGCGTTTTGTACACTTACAATGCCAGTAATATTATATACAGATTAATATTTAATTTTTTTAGTGTTGTGATTGCACGAGAGGAGAAACACGGTTACTTGGGAATATATCGTAGCGCAACGATAAACGTAGTTCATTTCTGATAGTTATATTAAGTTTGCGGTCGAGTTCTTATAAAAAGTAGCAAAGGTGGCGCAAGTCGTGGTTGTTATTCATTAAAAATACTGAAATTATTATCCTTGCAATTCCATAATGTTCCAATATAGTATGTGTAATTTCATTTTTGTTTGTATACAAAATTCTATTAATGTTTGCATTATCAGTCTGACAGTGGAAAGAAATCTTTGCTAGTTCACTAAGCAAGTCACTCAGAGAAAAACTTACATGCAATAATGAATTTTATGCAATAGATGTTGCTTATTTACGATTATGTTTAGAACGTAATCATATGCAACTATATGGTCATATGTATTACATATACAAGTATTTACATGAATAGAATTATGTATCATTAATTCTGAATAAAAAGTAATTATGTTTATTAGTATAAATCTAAAATTATACTTAAATAAGTTTGAAATATTTTAGGTATCATGTTCACTTTAACAAAAAAATATTTATCATTATCATAGGGGTACAGTTTATATGGATTGATAATTATTAATTAATTTATATGTATAACTTTTTCTCTGAGTTACAGTGACTATACGTGTAAAAAGAGTTCTATAGTAATAGAAAATAAGGTTTTTTCTTCAGTTTTATCTTTTTATTTCGCTCTTTTAGAGTCGACGATAAATACGCTTAATATAAGTCAATCACATGTTTTGCCCTTTACAGTACAATAACAATCGAGAATATAATCTACTTGCACGTTATTTCTTAGGTGTTAAAATTTCTTTTGTTTAGCTACATATTTAATGTAAACTCTTTTGGCATCCTATTGAGAAAGTGTTTCAATTCCACACTGAAAATCTCAATTAGTATGCTATTTACTTTTAAAAAAAAATGACTGAAAATTATATACATTAGAACACAGGATATTAAAATCCTCAGTGCGAATTTTAACAAAAATCCCATGTTGTTTTTTAAAGTTGTAACGCTATATACAAATATATACTAACGCACACGTGAAATAAAAAAGTTTAAACCCCCCAAAACTTAACTTTATGATCAGATTTGAAAAGAAATATTTGAATAAAGTATTAAGGATATCTATAATAAAATTTTGTAACTATATAAAGAACACAGGAATACTAAGGTCGTAACACAGTTAATAGTAAATAATATTTCTAAAAAATTTTACTATAATTAACTAACAGTTAATATTATAAAAACAATCGAAATTTTCATTGAAATTCATAATTTATATGACATATTTTTATTGCGTTCAAATAAAAATATTACTGTTTTTTGTTGGTGTGACTTTATCACTTGCATAAATATAATTGTTAGAAGAAAGAACTAGATGGTTTTCCACAAGTAAAAGGCGATTTAAGTTGAGAAACGCCAAGATTACGAGCACATTTATTATTAGTGTTCTTAATCTCCTTCCCATCCTAATTACCTCACCATCCAGTCGATCTGATCTATCATTCAGTTGAGTATTGGTTTACAGGACGGTAAAACACGGCCCACGACATCTTAGCCATGGCCTTTCTTTATCCAAATTTCAAACGCCTCTTAAAAAATGATTGTAAGTTGGAAATTTTCTTATCATTTGTTATAATTTAATTACTATATCTTTCTTTTATGTAAATTTGTATTGTTTAAAAAAAATGTATCCTCATTTTACACTCTAACCGTAAGACAATGATTTAACAGTATAAAATTTTCATAAAATTTGTTAGTTTTATGTCATTTCTATTTTTATGTTTTATTAATTTAACACTTTTGGAAAATTATTTTCGTAAAATTTGTATCCTTAATAAGGAGCAGCAATAAATGTGTTCGAAACTTTAGCGTTTCTATGCTTGAATCGATTTCTTACTCATAGAAAACCATCTAGTCCTTCCTTCTAATAAAAATATTACTGCATAATTTTAATTTAATGATGATGGTAATAAAGAGAATTTTTCGCAATGAATACTTCGAAATATATGCCAAAGGTTAATTGCAAGATATCTACATACAAAATTAATATAAAAGACTTTGACATTGTTTGAAATTGTTTGAAAGCTTAGAAAAATAGCTGGTTAATTTTGAACTAATGTTAATCATTTAATCACATTAATAAACATTTTACAATTGTTACTAATACAAACTGTAATGTACCAAGTACCATTGCTGTATCAGACTCTGTATCGATTAATATTATAGGACCGTTTGCAACCACTCCATTCATTATAAGAGAAGAACAAACTCGACGAGCCACGCCAAAATCTGTAGTATATGAATAAGGTAAACCCAATTTTCAAACACGCGTAGCGTCGATAGCATAAAAATCGGCGTTCAACGTCTCTGTGTCTCTCGATATATACGTGCACATAGCGTTAGAACTTCGGTAAAGCTTCGCTTTTGGGAAGGGAACTACTTAATGCTTGTAGAACATCATTACGACGAGCTACCACCGCCACAGCATGAGCTCTTAGGCGCGGCCCTCTGCTCGTCCGCCTCGTCCTCGACGACAACGACGTTGCGCTTGGTGCTGTTGCTCCTCGTCAGCGTCGACTTCTGCTCAACCTGGTCAGCGTGCTGCATCATGCGACGAGTCAAATCCAGGAACATTTCTTCGACGTTGAGGTTCTGCTTGGCTGACGTGTGGAAGTGTACCGCGCCCACTTGTTTCGCGTACCTACATACAAAAATATGAAGATGTAAGTTGACTTTATATAAAAGGTAACATTTTCGTTTCAAAAAAATATAATTAATTTAGCGAAGTTTTATTTAAAACTAAACAACGAAAATACTCGTAAATTCAAGTAATTATACAGCTGTTAAAAGAGTAGCTCACTGTTGTACACAAGTTACTTTTCAAGTAGACATAAGTCAAGGTTACAATGAAGTCATGCATCAAAAATTTATTGAAGTTGTTTCTGTACTCTACATCACTCGAAATACTGATTTTATATCACAATCAAAGAACAGTTGAAGAATATATTCTTAATATGTACTTTTAAAATATTATGTATGAAAGAATAAAAGATTCAAAATTTTACTTTTAAAACGTGATTTTTAAAACACTATTTTTACATGCAGCAACAGTAAAGTTTCTTCTTATGCAATCAATAATCTTTTACCAAGCAGTTTAACAATAATGATTGCATAATTCTAGTTGCATGAACTATTTAAAGGCTCATTACATTTTGTCTAGACTTATTAAGGTTTCAAAATCAATTATCAAATAAAAGAATGAACAAAACAAACTTACTCTTCAGCCTCCTCAACCGTGACATTCCTGTCTTTTTCTAGATCCACTTTATTTCCTGCTATAACTAGGCAAATATCACTACCTAACATTTTTTTAAGTTCCTTTACCCAATTTTTTACCTGGAAAATTAAAAGCAATTTATTACTCGACTGCACATCTGACAATTTTAACAGAGATTAGGTTGATATCTTTGTTCTTTTTTATCTCACAAAGACATTAAATTTGACAAACATAATGGTCATAGTCAATAGATGGTTTAAATTTTATTTTCAAGTTTTACAATGAAATGGAATGAAATAGAAATGATAAATGACTCAACATATGACTAATAAAGATAAAGAATTGACATTTTTCTTCATGGTAAAAATATATTTATTGTTAAACTTGTCAAGCATGATAAAATAATATAAACTTTTTATAATTTTAAGAAATAATCAACACTGTAAAAGTATTAAAATGAAATTAGTTTAAATAGTTTATTCATAAAGAATAACTTACTTTCTTAAAGGTTTCTTCATCAGTAATATCGTAAACTAATATGGCTCCATTAGACATTCGGTAATAAATAGGCCCCAGTGCATGGAATTTTTCCTGTCCTGCTGTATCCCAAATTGCTAAATTTACTCTTTTTCCATTGATGTTCAATTTTTTCTTGAAAAATGAGGCCTGTTGACAGGAGATTTTTATTAGTATTTTAATTATTTCATTGCATTGGAAATATTTACATTGTATGAGCTTTTATTAATGTTCTGATGATAATAAGATACATAAAACATTTATAAATTAGTTATTACACAAAAATATTCTCCAAAACTATTTGAAATCATCTACATATTATCAGATCCTTTTTTAGAATTTCTTATTCAATTGAACTGGGTAAAATAAATAGCAAGCAGAAAATAGGACATAATAGTAACATTGAAGGTTTCATACCTACTTGTACTTATATAATCTTTTACCTTTATAGAGTGACTAAAAAAATTTGCATCTTACTATGCAAATTAATTTCATAATCAAATAATTCTAGTGTTTATGCTATAACTATAAACTAAAATAATACTCAATAATATTTATATAAGTAGAAGTATTATCATTTTATAATAAGGTAAAATCACAATGATTTTCAAAAGCATTGTACAAAAATAGATTTTATGCAAATCAATATTGTGAAATGACAATTAGAACTGAGTGCATTGGTATAAAAGCAGAAAATGAATCAATATTTTTTAAAGATATTATTATGAGAGGTCGTGTAAATTTAGAAAGATTAATTGAGAAAATTAACTCTAATTGATACTTGGGATAATAATTGATCAAATACTTGGAATAAAACAAGGAAAAATAAATAGAAAAAAGACTATATTTTCCTTGTAAAAACAAAGTATCAAGAGTTTGTTTTAATAAACAATAAAATGTTATGGTACTTCATTTTATCAAAATAAAATCCTCATTTTGCTTATTGGAAAATGTTAGCACTATTACAACTTTAAAGTGTCACTCAAAGTTATATTCATAGTGTCCATGGAACAAAAGCTCTGCGACAAAGGACACCCATTACTATTGCAACGAACTGTGAAAACACAATATCCTTTTATATGAATAACTTGAGGGATTATCTTTTCATTCCCTCCATTCAAGGTGAGTTTCGACATTCGTTAAAAGTAAAAACAACAGCATAAACTACTGAAGCGCTCCAATAAACATTTTAATCTTTTCCACTTCCTTAATTAACTTAAAGCCTAATCAAAATATCAATTACTCAAACACCATTCAAAGCTCTACTCCAAATCCCTTATCACTAGAAACTCCTCATCGTACAACACCAAATCCCAAATCACCTGCAGCGTAGAGATGTGCTTGTCGTTGAACTTGTCCTCCACGTATCTCAGCACAACGGAGGTCTTGCCGACACATCCTTCCCCCAGCAGTACGACCTTGAAGTCGTACCCGTTGGCGTTGCTCGTCTGCGCGGCCGCCATCGCCTGGCAGTTTCTTAGCCCTCGGGCACCAGCAGCAGCAACAAAAACAGTCCTTCTCCTCCTCCTTCTCCTCCTCGGCGCTTACGCTTCCAGCGGCTCCGGCGTTGCTGCTGCTGGCTTATCTGAGCTTCCGGCGCCCAAGCGGCTCGCATTAAAACAATGTCTCTGCGGGCCCGTGCGGGATCAACCTCCTCGTCGTCCTCGGTGATGCCTCTCAATTGCGAAAAGAGTTCTTTTCTCTGCTGCTATGCGCTGATATAGTCAGAGGACACGATCAGCTGTTCGCCGTGGCTATCATTACCTGAGCGCGTTGCTGCTGCATGCACACGCTTGTATATATATATAGATGGACTGAGGGAAGAGAGAAGCTTTTGTTGCCGAGCTGTCGTGTACCTATATGCGTACGTACTGCTGGTACGGAGAGGTGTACACTGATACGTACAGTGTAATACGTATGCTGCAGTACACCGACTTTTACGATGGAGCCGAGCTCAGCGCATGATCTTGAGTCATGTTCTGCGTCGCGGCAATTGGTTGCGTGACGATTTTTTTCTCATTGCTCGTAAAGGCGCGAATGTTTGAATTTTTTCAGCAATCATGGCGCCTGTCTTCTGCTATATTTATTTCGCGTTTTTGGGGTGTGCTAGTGATCTGTAAAGGTGATGATGATATATAAGCATTATTATTTATCATTAATTATTATCATTCGATATCAGGGATATGTTTCTAATGGTATAAATTACAGATAGCGAGTTCATTTGTTATTGTCCTTATCAACGGGCTGAGTGACTGATTTGCATTATTAATTATAATTATATAACATATCTCACTGCTATACTGCATAAATTATGATAATGATTGATTATGTAAAAAGTATTTTATTGAAGAAAATAACTATATTATCTGGATAATTATATATGATTAACTGCGTAAGTTACGCGTTGGAAAAAAATCAGCCCGTTCGACTGAGCATCCAATTCCACTTTCATATTTATCATCCACCAAGTGCTCCGAAACAAATATGTTTATGTATTTTTGCAAAGCGTTATTTCCTTCATCTATTATCTTCTGCTTATCTGTCATCCTCGTGACTCTTAACCAGCGTAATATCGGTAATAAATTTTACAGCCATCGTTTCACAGCATCCAATAAAAACGTCATTGACGCTAATTACTTTCCTCCATTGCTCACGGCTAATCTCTAAGGCTTCGCTACTTTCGAACTCCGAAATTCTCCGATAAACAGCTGCATAGACGACAACTGACCTATGACAGTGTACCCTGGATACATCCATAAGGGAGAGAAAAAACAACAAAACGGTTAAGGCGCGTCATAGTCACAAAGTGAGTCACACCGTCGGCATTCGCCATTTATTTTTACTTTTCGCGTGGGGGTGTGCGACATGGCTCCGGTGCGACGATGCCGTATCGGCGGGTAGCAGTGTTCTGCTTCGAAATCACGGCTGATGACTGCTACTCTGCAACATTGCCGGACATTCCGCGCGACAGATGGCGGAACCGTTCTGTGGAAGTAGCGTGCAGCAGTCGAAATTCGTGATAACCCGAAAAACGAACAATCATGAATAATCCTTGCAACCCCGGCTGAATTGTGGAACCAATGCTTGTAGACCGATAAAAATCATGAGGAATGTCATAGAAGCGAGGCAACAATTACGTTTACTCCAATATACACCAATGCGCAGAAAGCGCTCGAAACAGTAGAAACACTAGAAACAGTAGAAACAGACGTTTTCGCTGAGGGTATCCCGACGCAGTGGCCGCGAGATGTCGCCACGCGCGTTGTCAACAAGCGGCAGACCGCTGCTCCTGCCTGCTACGCGCACGCACCATATTATATTTTGACACTTGACGTCGCGGCTATTCGCGCGCGCACACCACATCGCAGACAACATATCGGCCAACATACAAGGAGGGGATCCACGAGACCAAGTCACCAGTAAATCCTGCCGACATCGTTATAAATAGCAGAAAATCGTATATATTGCCTGATAAATTCAAGTTTACCGGCAACGTGCACCGAATAACCTGTCGCATGCTGTACGTGCGTTTCAGATACACGCATAGTAATTAATATCCGCGGTTTGTGGCGCGCGTAGGACTAAGTGCGGACTACTGACAGTGCGTAAAAAGTGCGAGTGAGAGAGAAAATAAACTGTGGAGTTGTACGCGGAGTGTAATGGAACTTTCGTTACCGCGGCTCATACCCAAACTTGTCTTTACGTCGCAGAAGATAGCCACCTGCGGCTGCCTCGTCTTAACCTAGAGCTGGAATAAAACGTGCCAACACACGCCACGCGGTTCTTTCGCTAATCAGGTGAGTTTTATTCGAGTATTCATTCAAAAAATTTTAAAAGCCAACGGCCGCTGCGCTGCGTGGGAAAAAAAATTCGCCACATGCGTCTGTGTGTACATGTATCTATCGTGTACACACTTATATATACGGAGGGGGAGGCGCGTCGCTCGACTCACCGGCCGCACAATCTCCCCCGCGCGAGCCTGCGATTCGCCGATTTTCAAGGAGAGACAGAGAGAAGAACAGCGCGCGCGTCAGTCCCGTCGTCAGGATACATCGTCACCTTACACAATGATAATAGGAAGCTTATTTTTCCATATAATTCTTTGCGTACTACAATCGGTTGTATAAATGTAAACAATGGTGTCGGCTTTCGGGGCGCACAACTCGTTCGTTACTGTTTTTCGCGAGATTTCGTATTTATAGAGGTACACGCGCTCGTAAACAGCTGTGATCGCTCGCTCGCACACAGGGGGGCTAATAATAGCAGCACCTCGCGCGACGCGTTTTTCGAGATCGCACTGCACATGCAGGCTCTGATTGTAACGGGATTACACGCCCAAAAGAAGCAGGTGCCTATGTGTGATTGCCGCTATCGAGGGAGAATTAGGATCGTTGCATATGGAATCTACGTATGTGATGACTTTCTCGATGATTTTTTTTCTGTATCAGAGAGCGCTCTGTGCGGTGTTGAAAATTCAAAGTCGGCGATCGGGTCTGAATTTATTCCCGGAGACTACTTTCTAACGCGTTTCGATAAATACGAGCCGCGAGGTGGGATTTTAGTTATATTGTGCGCTTGCACGGGCAAGGAATGCGCTTTATCTACTCCTTATCGAAATATATGTCGCATTGTTGAGAAAATCCTGCAATGGACGGGTCGCTGCTTTTCATTGCATAAAGGCTTGTAAACGAGAAAGCCGGAATATATAATTACACGACTGCTGTTTCAAAATCCTTTGATAGAACTAGTTCAGGGAATGCAAATAGCGCCCTATCTGCCGTGTCATAATGGATTCAGTCTATTTTTAGTGTTCCCTCGTCGTACCTTGTTCTTTTCATTAGGAACCCGAAACTTATTCGATCAAACGACTGTCTCTCCGGGATTTCGACGTTCTGCCATGTTGGCCGTGGCGGCCCCCTCCATTTACACACTGTCGGCGCAGAGAGCTTATAGGTACCTTGCTGTCTCGCTCGTTCTCCCCCTTGTAGCTTTCAACGCAGGGAGAAAATATTTCGTAATTTCGGCTGTTGCACTCGCTGCTGGCGACTGTTGCACGGCCATATGACATTAGCGGCACGTGGTATTGGCTAGCTTCCGCGTATCTTCTGCTAGCAGCCTAAGGAATACGACGAATTTTGGAGCAGGTTTAGATTTTTGAGACGGCGGTGTAGTTTCATGAAGTAGCTTTCTTTTTTTGTTAAATAGGATGGAACGGTTGTATAATAGTTGCACCTTATCAAAGCCGAGTTGTTTTTATGAAACATTTTCCTTTTATCAATATTCCAGGAACATTATTATGCGCCCGTATGTGTGATTATGATGTTTATGTATGTACATATAGTTGGATAACGGCAGCCATTGACAAAGTATAATATCTCCGGCGACCTTCTTACAATTTTTCCTTGCTACATCAACACTTTTGTTCGAACGTTGATGTTTTTACGCCGTTTGTTTCTTTTTCGATATTTATGAAAACGTTTCTCTATACTTCCACGCTCGATCATTTTATTATTCACCTCGCGAGTATTTGTTCTTTTTTCAGAATATTGTTGTCGTGTGTTGGATATATGACGCTTTGTGTTTATGAATAAGAAAAGTTTTGCTTTCTCTCTAACTTTATGCAAATAAAAATTATAGGTATACCTGCGGCATTGTTTTCATCTCTGAGCAAACAAAGCTACATAGAATAACTTCACTATTTTTTCAATTAATTCCTAATAATTTATCAATATCTTTTGTTTTCTCACATCATTCATTTGATACTTTATTACTACTAAAATAACAACAATATCATAAAGTTATCATTATCCCTCCTCTCTCTAACCATACTGCGCAACATTCCATTCCCATTTCCACGCACCCCAACCCTCCCTCTACCGCCATAACCTCTAAAAAAACGTGGTCCCTTTAATCCCACGCAATCCCTACCGACATCACGTCTTTCTCTCTCACCCCTACATCCACTACCTGCTCCTATACCCTATGCTTACAATAGCAAGCTGACGGAAACCTGACCGTCATCCGGATTCGCGCCTTTCTCGCTCTCTCTCTCCCTCGCGCGCGCGCGAGGACATCCACCTATCCGGTGATGGCGGGGGGGAGGTGCAGCTCTCTCGCTACTCTCCCGCGCGCGCGGCGGCCGCCGCAGACGCCACACAATCCACGCTCGAACGTGCGCCCGTCACCTGTATTCAGTCGCCGCCGCTCCTTTCGTCCTCTCACGATACATAAAACATTATAACATCACGTGTATATTATTATTATACTTGTGTGTAACCGCGATTGTTATTCTGACAGACAGTTTTTTTCGTTGCTCGAGAGTGTGTCGTCCGTGTCAATAAAGCAGAAAGCGCAGAGCAGAGAGTTGAGACAGCAGCAGCAGCCGGTCCGCGTATAGGAAAATATGCTCGCGAAGCCCCGCCAGCATCGTCGCCGTGCAGCAGTTGTCGCAGTCCAGCATCCCCGGAGCTCCATCCTCGCCGTTATAAAACCTCTCGAGTCGCGAGTGCAGTGCTGCCGGTATATCGCCGTGCAGACCTAATAAAAGACCTAGTGCATATATATTATACGTGTGTGTATGTGTGCTAGCGTATATGCATATAAGCATTAATTAAGCAGATATATAGACAGATAGATAGACAGTTCGCGCATATATATACACATACACAGTGCACTCTATCCGTGATAAAATACACACACACGCGTCGTGACCGCGCATCGTCACTGAAGATATCATAACCATTGTAAACGCTCGTCGAGGGCTCGCATAAAATCCAAGTAAGTCGTTAATACAGTATACGATGAGCAACAATTAGCTCAAATGCTGCGTTATATACGTAGTTCACTGTGTCAATGTGTCGAACGCGTGCGTTTGTGTACCTATAATGTATATATATACACACAATACGAGAGATACGTCGGCAGCTGTCATGGCGCGTACGATACCTATTCGCGCGCGCGCGCGCGCAGCTGTGTTGTGTCGACATACTTGACAAGTGCCGCGCTTTTCTACCACCATAGTAGTAGTATAATACCTCCTCACGGCGACCTTCATCAATGAACATCGTTCTGAAACAGCTCCATTTTGCCAACTACCTCGTGAGCGTTCTTATCCGGGTAGTTTTGCACGCCAGTCGCGGGTAGTTTCGCGTGGGTGGCCGCAGGAGGGGGAACATCAAGTATGGCGGCGGCCGTGTTGCGCCACGCGCCATGTCTGTCCCTCGCGCGCCGCTGTATTCACTGCTGCGCCGACGAGTCGTGCCCCTTTTTCGTCCGTCGCTCCGCCGTGGGTTCTCTCTCTCTCTCTTTTATACTTGGTATCCGTCTGGCTGATGATGCGGCCTCTTCTGTGTGATGAATAGGCACAGGGCTTCTCTGGTTGCGTGCAGCGCTTGTACTTACTCAGAAACAGTGTGGTCCTATTTTGCGAAGGAGTTTTTGTTATTTAGGGTACAAGAATTAGGGAAAAATAAACGTTTTGTTGCGGTATCTATACTCTTGAATTGATTGCGATGAGAGTCGCTGCGTTCGCTGTATTCTACGTATATAGGAAAAGAACGACGCAGTTGTTACTTTGTACACCTGATTTTTTTTTAATTATAATAGGAAAAGTCGCAGTATTGATTCGACCGTGTTATTTTTGGTATAATGCGGTACCATCATCTGACCATGATGACGTCAGGCGCGTGCAGCAGTTTAGAATCGATAATTAATAATTGTTCATCGAAGAATATGTCGCTGCGTAGAGCATAATATACTTTGTATATTATAAAATACGAAGCAGGAGAAAAGTTTCGTGCGCGGCGAACCGCTGATGTAGCCGCGCTGACAGGTTCATTGACGTTTGTTTTATACACACTTGCGCGGCTGTTGAAAAACAAATTTAGGCTTAACTGATAAGACGCGCGAGAGAGCGAACGTGATGGTCACGATGTCTTCGCCGCGCAGCGCAGCTGTCGAGCGTGAGCGTCAATGATTCTCTGTTGCTTTGCAGCTCAAATTTATTCTTATGACGTTTGGAAGCAGTGGAAAAAGTTTCCTGCAGTTCTCGAACTCGTGTAATATTATTTAAGTGCAAGAGTACAATGTTATAATGCACGATGAATATCATAATATTGTGCGTATAGTTTATCGCTGATAATATATATTATACACTTGTTGTTCAATGTCACTCAACCCCACAAACGAAAATTTCACCGAAAAAATCGATCGCACGCATTGCGTCACTCGCGCATCAATTGCTCAAGTGAAACCTCCCCCCCGACACGCATTGAGAGTATGGCGTCATGTCGCCCAACTTCGCCGGACACGCAGTCTTCTGACGCGTCACACATTTTGACACTGCGCGTCACCCCGTACCAAAAAAATACCCTACATTATCATGATTATACTTAATTTTCTGCATCCACTTCGCTACAACACACATTTTTCGGTTCCCGCGTCTCGATAATTCGTAGCCAAAGCGCAAACAATATAAATCGCCGTCGCGTGCGCGCGCGTATATTTTAGTCCCGTCGCACACACACTCGAGCATTGTCCCCTCCTCGCAGGTGTCATTAACCGCTACGGGGGTCACCCTTGAGGCTGATGCTTTGTTCGCCCCGCGCTCGCGAATAATGAATTTTTCGCGAGCGTATATATTATTAGAAAGACGTGAGAGAGCGCGTTGACTCGTCGATGTATAAGTATACAAGCGCGGAGTGTGAAATTGCAACAAAATTTTTTCAGCGTAGTAGAACGGAGTATATGGTTTCGATCGATTGGTGTCAATGGAGCGCGAGAAGAGGAGGCCTTGTTAGATGGATATTAATTTATCGCGCGTGTCAATTGATTCGGTTCTGCGATATCTAAAGGATGGCGAGCGATCTTCTGGCGCGTCTATATACACGATAAACATCTGAAATCTGCGAGCCTTTCAATATGAGAATGAACGAAAATTAATTTTTTTTTGGTCTGCGTGTTATCAATAATTTGAAAAGAATATCTAATGCTGTATAAATCTTGAGCTTTTGAATCTAAATTACGGTTTCCATTGTATACAGCCTTATCTTGAAGCTCAGCTATGATGAGAATGGAAGCTCATTGTCATTTTAAAAACTTTCAGCGCTGTATCTAATTCTTTCCATTTCCGGTAACCCAGAACTCATACCTTATCTTATAAAAACCTCATTCAAACCTCACACACATATATTCACAACCATAATATACAGAACACGCAAAATCCTGCTCATAAACATCGCGGTTCCCACACACACCTGCACATCGAACGACACTTGATCCGGCCAATTTATCAATCGCATCAACAAATCCCCATCATCATCGCCGCCCCGAAAATAGCCCCCGCCGTATAAATTCCTCGCCGGCGTGCTGCTGCAGCGTCTGTGCCGCCGCCGGCGATCGTTCCACTATTCCACTTTCCTATACACACTTGTCGGTGATGTGTGTGTGCATCTTGCCACGCGCTCCTTGAACCTTATAGTATATGTATGCTGTTTGCATTTTTTAATGTATTATTATTATGTGTGTAATCGTACGGTATTTTATCTTGGTACGCCGGAAACGAAATTAGCCTAATTGGGGTATATGTGTATTGTGGGCGAAGTAGTAGATGAGACAGTAGATTGGTTATATTCACCGTGGTCAGTTGTAGCCTATACCGGTATAGTTTCTTTTTTATTTCAAACTTATTAGGGTTCTTAAAATAAAGATAAACAGCGACAGTATCATTCGATTATAATGTTAAAACAGCCCTAAGTATCTCGACCTTTATACCGTACAGAAATTCGACACAATTAATGCAATAACTGCTATACTATACGGGCAGCTCAGCGTCCCTCACTAAACCGAGCCATTACTTTCAGTTTTCTCCGCGCCGCCTCGCGAGACCGAACGGTACACTGTAATATTCTCATATCCGCTCCCCGAAACCGCGTCATCCTCCGAAAATCCTCTCTTACAACCGGGCCAACACTCGCGCGCGCGCAGTGACTTTCTACTTTTTTTCGTTCGCGAAAAAAACGCGCGCCTCGGCGACGCCGCCGTATATAGGTTATCTAACGGAGGGATCATCGCGCGAGGAGTTTTTTTATCTGTCGCGTGTGAGAGAGATACACGTTCGTTTTGTTGTTTGCGAATATATTGTGGGTTATGGGAGTGGGTTAGTTAGTTGAAGATTTGCTGGATGTCTGTTGTATTGACAGTTTGGTTATCGGTTGGTTGCAGGCGGTGTGTTAATTGTTTGGAGTAGATTATAGAAAAAAAAAGAATTGGGTTACTCGGTTAATATATGTTTTCTTTGTTTGGATTATGTAGAACAATGTATTAATCATCCTTTAATATATATATAACATCGTCGTTAAAAGCTTCTTTGTTAAGAATTTTCTTCGATTCCCCAAAAATAGAAACCACACAATTAAATCTGCATCGCTCTCATACATTCAACATTTCAATCCTTCCAAAATTACATCTTTATCTCCGCGTTGCAAAAATCAAACAACTCCGCCTCCTCTTTATCCACGCACTGATCGTCAACCTCACTTATAAAACAAGTCCCTCGTCACGCGAAGGCCGCTCGTAACCGTATAATTGTGACAAAAATCACTCCTCTCGCGACAAAAGCACAATCCACGCCAAAAATATACTTATATACACTATATATCGCATTTCCATATTATACAAAGCGAGATCGCATCATCAGCCAATCTCTTTGTACACGCCCTTTTCTTTTTCCCCGCGCTGCTCTTTTCTCGTCGTCGCTCGCTATGCTATTTTTGCCCGATTCCATTCCCGTTCGCGAGAAACCTGTCTCTCTTTCTTCGTCGAATCCTCGAACTCGCTCTCTGTGCGTATGTATGTGTGTGGATATACATACGTAGCGGGTGTATGAGTGTTCGGAAAAGAAGTGCGCGAGTCGAGGTGAGCCGCCGAGTTGCGTTTTAAAAAGAACGAGTGTGTGTGCGAGGGCGGATGAAAAGGCCTTTTCGACGCGGATTTTATTCACTTTTTCGAAGGCGATCATTGACGCGAGGGATTTTTTTATTCGAGTTCCGTGATCCGGATGTCAATGCGGCTTCGAGCAGTCGTAAACATGATACCTTTTTCATTTCAAATTCAACCATAATGTAAAATATTAAATAAACTACATATTCTTAAAGAATGTTAATCTTAAATGTTCAAATAATGTTATATACGCATAACAATTTCTCATGACTTCTTATCGAGGCTACATTTCAATCAACAAATTAATTCACTACATTTTTCAACTTCATCATACACCACTTGAAATATAAAATCAAATCACCGTCATTTCCCTCGCCGAGCCCCCACTAAAAATTCCACGCCGGCTCCGAAAGGACAACTTATATATCCGAGATCGCGTCCCGTATATACGAAGGTACTTCTTACACGTACACATACATACACACAGAGAGCTCCAATCCACAGGAGACCGGCTACGTGACGAGCGCAAGGTGCCACAGCCGCGCAATGACGTGTTTTCTGTACTGTTAGGTCACACGATTCCGTAAGGGGCAGACTCACGGCGGCGGCTTGAAATTCGAATATTCGGGTCACGAGAACTCGTTGGTGCCTGCTGCTGCTGTCTGTGCCGCGGTGAGGCATTTTTCGAATTCCGGAGGATACGGTAGTACGGTGAATGCGGGGAGTCGATTGAAGTGTAGTGTGGTATTGGATTTTCCCGGGGATGTGATGGTTTCGCGATAGGTTTTTTTGTGGTCTCGACATTCTCTTAGGTTTCAGTGTACTTAATGGTCGTTGATGAAGAGGCGAATGTTACTGCCTGGAACGGTAAAAATGGTGTCTATATATACTTTCACTCATGCGCGCGCACGCGAGTGAAATTTTTCCTATACCGTCCGAGTTGGTAACAGCTGAGTTGAGAGCGAACAGCTGGTTATGTAAAGTTACAGAACCTTCCATCTGAAAGGTTTGGCAGAGCAAAGGCCATTGTATATATACATTTTGACATGGGAAGTCGCTAATGACACTTATGTCATAGGAAGTATACTAATCACTAGCGCGGCCTTTTACAGTCACGGTCGTATATACGAAGGTCGAAAAAATTAGAGCGTCCTCGTTTTGTTTTCTTTTTCTTTTTTTTTCAAGATCACTTTCTTTTATTACCGGCCTGTTTGTTACATCTGTTGCATCTATAACTTTCTACGTACGCCTAAAATCATCTCTCGATAATTCGGTTGATTCTCAACAGTTACTTTCGGCCTTGACAAACCACAACCTCGCGCGTCAACAACAATCGAGCGCCAGTCCAAATCATCACTCGATTCTGCCAACCTTGCCTCAACGAAACAACAGAACACCATGCGTAATAATACAAACGCACTAGGTATTCGATTAACGAAAACCCGCGTTCGTGAATAAAATCCTGCGCTCGACGAAAGTCACGCTCTCTTCCTGCTAATCGATTAATCCACGGACACATCTCATTTGTATACGGCGCGGGGGGCGAGTAGCGGGATTACTGTTATGTCGATATAACGTCCCGAAACGTCAAACCAGTTTTTTCTTCTGAAAAGAGATACGTTGCTGCTGGTGGTGTGATGTGTGTATATATACACGGAGAGAAAGAAATCAGTAAAAATTATACCACACTATCAATCAAAATTACCAAACTGTCAAGTAACCCGGGGTTAAACCTGAAAAGAAAAAAGTTTTGGCAATTTTTTCTAAACTTTTTGTTAAATATACAAAACTTTTAGTGAAAAGTGCCAACAATGGTGGGTTTTCAGGTCTGGTTCCGGGTTACTTGACAATTTGCAGGTAATTTTTACTGATTTCTGAGGAGGAGGATGGGCCTATTGTTGGCAATGTTGTGGGATTAAATACTTTGTAGAATCCGAATTGAGCTCTGCACATGCTTTTATAAATAGAGAAGTGTATAATTTATACATGTTTTGGAATAGTCGCTTATATGTATCTTGGAGTAAATTATACTTTCAAGAAAATTTGCATCGATGTGTATAATTTATCAGCCCGACTTTCACAAAGAAGTATCAATCTTGTACCTCTTGACACTTTTTTTATCAAGCTTTTTTCTTATTTTTTATTCTTTTTTTTCAGTTATTCAAATTTATCTCGCGATATAACTAATGCGCGAATATTAAATACACCCAACATATATAATATGTATCTGCTTGTTTGCCAAACAAGCCTCTCGACCGCCTCATTAATTCAAACTTCACCAGCTCCCACCCTATCCCCAACCTCACCTCATCTACTTTTAAAACCCCAAACCCACAACATTATAAAAAAAATAAATCCACTTCGAGTTCTCAGCACGGCGCCCCAGGAGAAAACCAGCCGGCGCCTTGACACAGAAAATCGCGCCGGCCGAAATTCGATTTCCAACGTAACCGCCGCGCTTTCGCTCTCCCTCTCTCGCACAACTTTATACACCGCGCGTCGCGTCGTCCCTTGACGTAACCGCGCCACGATTTCGCTCCTTCGTGTAAGTATAGTAGGTATAACAAAACTTTCGCGACCGCGCGTCCTCTCTCTCTCTTCCGCGTGTATATATCTACCGAAAGGACTTTTTCCGCCGAATGACAGCGAGAGTATAATAATCCGAGAGCCGCACGCGCAACGTAGAGCGCGGGAGAGAGAGAGAGAAATGAAAGTATCGTGCGGTAGTAGGTAATCGTGTCAGGGACGTGCACGACTCGCGCGTTTCCATTTTAGCTGGTGGGTTGCATATAGCGTGGAGTTCACTTCCTAAGGAGTGTGGGAGTAGAGAGGGAAATTCGGAAATAGATGGGGCTCTTGTTTTCGTTGAGAGAGGAGGGAGAAAAAAAAACGAGGTTGGAGAGGAGAGAGAGAGAGGTGATAATGACACACGCTAATCGGTAATGGAGCCGGTGAACGACGTGCATCAGCTGACGAGAATGTCGGATCGCCTAGGCGATGTTGTGCGGGTTAAGATTTGAGTTATATTCGAGAAGTTTGGATAATGACAGGTGGAAATTTGCAAAATTATAATCAGATGTCATATTATGCAAAAAACTATTTTTAATTAACTGTTTTTTTTTTATATATATAATGCGAAGGATTAAAAAAGAAATATCTTTAAACGGCAGATTTTACAATGGCAATAACCCGAATGAACTGATTTTTACGATTACGCGCGCAGCTCAATCAGCATTAACAGTTATACACGTTAAAAAAAAAACTGTAAAGACAATTCCGAGACAGTGCAGTATTATATAGTATACAACTCGTCAGTTCGCGCAGTCATAAAGCGGATATATATACCAGCGCTCGCGTCATAGCATTACGCGCGTAATTAGCCGGCGCCGACTCGGTATAATTGCAAAATAACGCAGCACTACCGCTGCAGCTCGTCATTACGTCTTTAGGCAGATTGGCACTTATATACCTCCGCCACTGTACATTTACACAGGTGTCAATGAGCGCGGTATATATGACAGCGAACAGGAAAAAAAAAGAATATAAGAGGCGATTGATAATGGAATTATATACATTATGCGACTGAGTGTTGTTTCCGTCCCCGCGACAGCGTCAGCTGAAATAATAATGTGTATATATGTAATCTCGAGTGTGCGTCTTCGCGGGGTTCTTCCAAAAGTAGATAGAGAGAGAGAGTGTGCATGTTATATCTTTTGAAGAGTGTGATTGCGAGTTTGCTGCTTTCTTCTTTGGCGAGTTTATCTAATCTTCGGTATACGAGGTCTTGGGGGGGAGAGACTGCGAGTGGCATTCATCAGCTCTCTATATATATGCGTGCAGCGTGGGCTGACTGCTGGCAACGTTCGAACTTGAGTTTAGCATAACTTCACTATGCGAAGATGTTTGAAAATTGAGGCTTTTGGGAGAATTGAGATTTAAACGACGTTTAGAATGTATATATAAACGTAACGACAGTTTCTTTCATTTTACGGCAATGTATATCTTTGAATGTTATTAGCGGAGGTAATCTTACATTACCGTGATGTCTAATATATTAGCTCATGCTCAAAGTAAACGTTAGATAAAACTAAATCAACGCTTTTTACAAGCCGCGACGATCACGTAGACGGACAACATGATGGAGGAAAATGCGGTAATTCCCAGTTGTCAGAGCATTTGACTGGCGTATATATAACCTTTGAGTCGTCTTTCGTCTATACTTTATCGCATGCATTGATGCTAAGGATATTGTTTGGATTCCTTGAAGTTGTGCATTTCACTTTAACTAGAATGTCAGTGATTCCAGGTTTAGCTTTGACAATGAATATGAAATCAGACGAATAAATTGTCATCAATAACGAACAGCGATGGAGCTTGTTTGCTTTGCTTAGTAGCTATGGTAATGGTCCATTTCTGCGATTCGTGTTTATACTTCGTATAAAGATTGAATATAATACTCTGTTTATAGAACCTGACTGTATGTCGTATATAATATTGATACCAGGATGATCATAAAATAGATATTTTAAAGTAAAATATAAACAACAATTCATTTCTCGTATAATAATAATCACTTTAAGAATGCCCAATCTTTTTTATCAGTTAAAACCATGCGGTTACCAATTAAAATATATACTCCACTTCTACAATCACTAGCACATTTTTTTAATTCATGTGCATCACCAATCCGTCCCCAATTACTCTACCCAAAACTCAATAAACCAACACCTATAACACACTTACGCCTCACTATATACACCACCTCCACTGCACGTACAATATACCCACCAAGCTACCCATTCACTCTTCGGTAATACCGTTACCATCCTCCTCTCCCTCCCTCTCTCTCCTCAGGACACACAATGAGGAAAAGGATAATACCAACCTACTGCACGACCGCGACTCCTTATCTCCCTCTCTTCCCGCAACTATAATACGGCGCTCGAGACTGAAAGTTCGGTTTAGCGGGTAACGGTGTCAGGGACGCGCGTATATAATACACACTCACGACGCTCGCGGTTCTGCATACTTTGCGCATTCCTAGAGACGCGTATATATGTGACACACGGGGAAAATTTCGATCTTGAACTTGGCAACAGTTTGGTGCCGGAGACAGAGAAAGAGAGAATGTAGGCTAATCGGAAGGCGCTTGCGAAAGTGAAATTTCGGGACGTATTTTTTGTTGTGGTCGGTGGTGTGTAAGTGTGTTACGTATTATCTGGCTGTGTATACTTTGAGTGGGAGTAAGTAAGATCGCGAGGGATATATAGAGATTGGGTGGGGGATTCTTGTGCTGAGAGTAGCGTGCCATATGGTGTGACTTGGCGCGCTGATGACACGGTTCCGTTTGGTCGCCACGTAATATACGTCGACGTGACAATTAGTCCCATCAGTATAATACCCAATATATAACACACTGTTATAAGAAATACAATAATAATATATTCTCGTATGTACAATAAGATCAGTCAGAAACCTCGCGCTTGTATGGGTTTCACTTCAAAAACCTGGCGTGCATAATCCACTTTCACTCGTCGTCCGAAATATATCTCTCTCCAATTCGGCCTCTCTCATATATATTCAACGGCGATCGCGAGAAAAAAGACCGAAAGTGAAAGCGCTCGTTGTCTCGTATACTCACATACTTAAACACACACGTGAATGATAATAATTCGCTTATCGGTTCGAGATATATACACGCGCCTAAATATAACCATGCGCGCGCGCTCGCGATTCGCGCAATCTTGGTCGGTTCGGGCAAAAAACAAACAACAAACCGTGTACGCGTTGCGCAAGCTCTCGAGATGATGGAGAAGGAGGAATTTCGACGGGAGAAAGAGGTACATCATATATATAAATGTATGTGAATTGCATAAACGCGCGAGTAAGAGAGAGAGGGGAATAACAGGAAACGTTTGCAGGCGATATAAGTGCCGGGAGTATAAGGTATATAATTAGCGCGGTTGCTATAAATAACGAACGAATATTTGGTATTTTTAAGCGAGAGGATGACACGCGCAGAGTTAATATTTTTGCAGCGCTATATATGTAACGAAAAAGAAGTTCGCGGCTGATGATAACGCGGTGGGCGAATATATGGGGGAAGAGGAAGCCACTTCCTGTTTTTGTCTTCTCTGTGTCGTGGATAGCGATACTCTTTTATTTGTATTTATAGACATACCAAGCCCCGTGATTTGTTTTTACCGAATAAATTGATTTTTAATCGACGGCTCGTGGTGGGAGACAGTTTCGTGTGGATTGGGGTCAGATATAAAGTTTGGGTGAAGTAAGTATAGTGGGTTGTAAAAGTTGGGGTAGTATAGCTGTACTGGTACATTTGATACAGTTTATTAATGATTGTATGTTTTTAGAACGCGTATAAGTAATATGAGAAATTGTCGTTTCGAAAGACTGCACAAATCGCAACCGAAAATAATACTCGAAACAATAATAATTAATCAACAAATGTCGTTATTTTCTCGCCACGCGGCTGATATCCTTGACTCAACGAAAACACCTTGCGACATTGCCGAAATTCTCTCGAAATACACACGCCGAATGCAAATATTACAACCGGACAAAATATTTGCCGATCAAACACGCATTATCACACTTTTATTTCGAGCTATCTCGAAAATGCACGGACTAAAATATCATATACCGGACATTTAAACGGGTCGCGTCTCCTTGAAGAGTTCGCGTGTCCCTCCCGCGCGCATATAATTAACGCGAATTCACGCATATACAGACGATGTAGAAAGTCGCGCGGCATCTCACGTTACGCCATCTCGCCGGTAGCAACGCGTCGCGCTGCATCGCAAAAAGTCGCCGCTGCGGCGAGGGATCTCGAACAATTTCGAGTGAAATTTCTGGTGCGCGAGTGGTGGAGAGAAAACTTGGTCGTGAATTTATTTATTTATTAAACTGTCGATCGATTTTTGCATCTATAAAAAAAGTTTACGGTTGATTAAGTAGCGTGTTTACTGTAAATCTGTCATCTTCGATTTCACTTTATGATAAAATTGTTTGCACTTATATGCGTGTATATTGGAGCAAATTCGTTAAATAAAACGTGCGAGTTTGTTTTTAGATATAATCGTTCTATATTTAGCGAGCGTTGGTCACCAATGTATAAAAAAATGCGCGTCAACCATCACCAGAAAGACCTAAAAATGGACATCAAAATACCTCAATTCTCACATTCACATTCGCGAACAAATAAATACAGTTCTTTTTCTGCATCCGAATTGCCATATAAACACGGCTAAAATTAACTTCACCATAAATAAAGCCCGTTAAAATTAAACTCCCAAACCAACACTCGGCTTAAAAGAAATCATATACCTGCGGGCATCCATACACGGCGCACTTCCAACAACAACAACAACGTTTTCATATAATAATCCCAACCCAATCAAGCTCCACCATCACAGTAGGGGCGGTAGATAGATGGCCCTCTCACACACCGGCGCAATTTTTCGAGGGTCTCCTTTTTCGCGATCGTCGACCCATCTCTCCTCTCTTGCAACAACCATACACCACCGCGCTGCAGCTACATATCCGGTTCTAAAAATCGCCCGGCCAATCGCCGCCGCCTTTTTCTGCCGCACGCACGCCTACCCGAATCCTGCCACGCTATTGGCTGCTATCCTCCGACTCCTCTTTTTTTTGCGCGTGTGTTAGTATATGTGTGTGCATATATATATACGGGAATCGCGCGAGGAATTCTTTCGGCGAGGAGGAGGTGTATTTATAGATCGGGCCCCGACGGTTGTCAAAGGTTCGCCGGCCTGTTTACGAGATGCTGCCGCTGCTGCTGCTCGGATCTTTTTTGTGTGGCGGCTCCGATTTTCGGTTCGGGTTAATAATAGAATCGCGCGCGCGCTTTTGAATATTTATGACGGGAGAGAGAAGCGCTCGCCTTGAACTTACAGGAGGGGAGGTGCAGCGTATTGTTTACGAGACTGTTTTTAGAATTTTAGTATAGAAAGTTGATCGGTATCGGTACGGTTGAAGTATACTTACTGATTGATTGGGCGATTGTAATGTTTTTGGTAAGATTGGCGCCATCGGGGTTATTATAAGGATTTGGGTGGCATTGGTTTGTATATAAGCGATGATTGATTTTTCGGTGATACATATCAGCTGATAACAGCTAGAGAAACACTTGATAATGTGCATTTAATCTTTTTTCGCAATCTCCATTATAATATCGGGTGTGATCATCGGATATTCGGCGTAGTCTCTGGTTTATACTTGACCTCGGCTGTGTCCTCAATAGCATAACCTGCAATTATGATAGTATCAGTGTAGGATCGAATCTCAGATCAGCGAAGTTTCGTAATTTAAGTTTTGCATTGTATCTAAAAAATTAATGGTCACCAATTGGTAACAAACCCGAGAGCTTTCAATCCTCACTATAAAAGCAACAGGTTGCCTGCCGTAATAGCCGTTCAATCAAAGACATCACGACAAAATTAACTATACTATACTTCATTAAAAATCGAAACATTATATCCGTAATCACCGGCAACACCTCTAAAATGCATACGATTAGTATTAATAAGCATCTGCAAAAAAAAGTCACATCGGCACAAAAAAATTAATTCATCATTCATCGACTACTCTGCAAAGCAAGAAAACACCTCATTATCGTCGTTCCCCACCCGCGGCAAAAACTACGCTGCGCAGCATCAAGTCGCCCACAAATCATCATCAACAAGGCGCAACATTGTATATATCTCTCTCGCGCCAAACCAGCGCGAACCGATCATCACCGACAATCGCTCTCTTAAATACTTATTTTCGTTTCTCTGCAGCGCTGTACAAGGTCGGCGTCATAATACGCACAAACATCTTCGTAGCTCTGATAACCGCAGTACGTTCGTAATTAATAACAATACGCACTTCTTCTATACTTATTATACTTCGCTCTCTCCCTTCGGTAGATAAGAACCGATGCACCGCGCGTCGTTATCGGACATCGATGCGCGATTGCCTGCTTATCGGTCGCGCGAAACAATAATCGACTTGAACTGCGGCAACGTTGTGTATATATTTAGTTTTACAGTTATATAGCTCACTATAGCGATGGTTTTTTTTATTATCGGGCGAGTATTTTGCGGCGAGGTGTTTTTGTTTGGCATTGTTATCACGCGGTGATAGTCGCGTTCAAGTTCACGTTGTCAAGCTCTGCGCGCCGGAAATCGGCTGAAATTTTGGTGTTTCCTAGGTTTTTTTAAAGGTATATTTGGGTAAAAAGTGACGGGAAGTGTTTAATTGATGGAACGGAAAAAGACGTTTCCTTATAAGTATTCGATACAATATACACTGACAGTAATCGAATATAAAGAAATATATATTTCTCATCGCGAAGCAAATTACATTGCTTTAATGGATAATAAAACGCTCGCTCGCCGCGAGTTGTGATTTCTTCATTATATACGCGCGCCTTATCATTAATTAAGCATTCAAACGCACGAAATAAGGCATATTACGGTAACAATTGCGCATAATAATGGATTCTCGATTGCGCGTATCCTTCGCCAAGGATATAAAGCGCTTTGTGCAGCTATTGCTGCTGCACTAGTGCTGCCAAGTTTCTATAGTGACCTGAAATCGGCAGCACACAGGCCTCAATAGATCGCGACCTTCGCTCTCGCTTTTTTCAATTTCGCGGCAACTCTGTCTCTTTCACTTTCGATGTCTCTTATACGCTACAACTAGCGTCTTTGATATCTGCATCACCTTCATGAATTATTTCTCGCGTGGCAATATATCGCGGATTGGGAAACGCGATGATTGTTGCCAATTTATTGACGAAATCATCTTCTCCGTTCGCTATTTGATGCAACGCTCCTTTGTGGAATTATATCGTCCAAGCGCAAACTCTGCCTTTGTTTCGTGCAACTTACGAATAGCGCGTTAATTCATTACAATAAGAAGGAATTATTAATTTTCTTCATCAGTTCTATCGCAATTACCGCGATGTTTTTATTATAAATTTACCTCAGCATTTGGAATAATGTTGAAAACGTTCGTGAACTTCAAGGCAAACGAAAGTTATAGAAAGTATATATACGGAATCGAATTTTGGAAGGTCGTCAAGTACGCTTTTTATGGTATTCCGGGTCCACACGCATACTTTGATATTATAAATCATATTGACTTCATTTCGAAACGACACTTTTTAATGCGTTCGCTCGAAGCTATTAAAATTGCTGCATATATAAGAGTCCCGATAAACACACGGAAAAATCCTCGAATAATTCAAGCAATGCCGGAAAACCACGTATATACTATACACACACAATATCAGTAGCAATCAATTATATACTTGTTACCAAGCGCGCAAAAAGCCAATAATATCTACCGATAAGCTCGCATGCAACAATTTTCAAAGAGCGCCTTATCAATCTGCACCACCTCCTTCTCCTCATTGTTATAAATTAAGCTTGCGCGCGCGAGAAACTGCGCAAACTCTCGCGTATCGGGGCAACTCTGTTGCACTTATCGCTGAGGCGAAAGACAAGAGAGCGTGCGAGTATAGGTATATACATACTTATATATACTTATCATGTTTTTCTCGATCGGGTAAACAGCACGCCTGCGGCGTCGCTTATCGGCCGATCGCTTTGACGTATACGTATTTGAGTGCGATACGATTGTTGCCGTTGCAAGCGGGTGGGAGAAGAGCTACCGTGGTGACGTCTTAGTTCTCGTAGTGTTCCAAGTGCAATATTGTTGTTGTCGATGAAAGGGTTGAATTGCGTTATGGTTCTGTGATAAGGTCGTCAACAGGTTCGCTCGTTTTTGCTTATGGAATGCGGTATGCGCTATAAATAGACGAGTGTTTCTTGCAATAATGTTTTCGCATATTATAAGTCGCCTATAAAGGTTCTACAAAGTGAGATTTTTCCGTAAAGTTCGATAATTCATTTATAACGATGATTTTTTGTTATTAGGATACTATACGAAATAATAAAGGAAAATTCAAAGCGATCAATAACGCATTAAGATAATTAAATCGCCTCTATAATATCTAACCCATCGTCGTATAAATTCCATAAAAAAAAACGCATGACCAAAAATCTTTCATCGGATAATAACAACGTGTACAGTAAATCTCCCAACAACATGTGGACCAACTGGTCGTCGTTGCCAACCGCTCGCGAAGTTGCACTTAACTTCTCTCTCTCCTCGTCGCGTTCCCCTCGTATCGCAGTTTACCCAAACAAAAGGAACAGCAGCAGCACATCGGCCGAAGATAAAGTACAGCCTAAATATAACTCGCTCGCTTCGCGACTGCGCGGAGAGAGACCAAGACAACGAAGTGCAGAGCGAGCGAGCGAGCGAGTGAGATAAAGAGAAAATAATGTGTGCGGAGAGTCGCGATTCGCCGGGCGAGTACTACCACCACCACCAGCACCACGTGGCAACGTCGCCGGGCGCCATGCCACTGCTCTTCACTCCCCCTGTAACGACGCCGCGAGAATGTGTGGCTCCCACTTTTTTGCGATACACATGTGTGTGTGTAAGTATGCGAGTTGTGTCGTCGATGTCGGGGGAGCGAGCGCGGCTGCCCGGCTAAACAACAGTCGCTGTTGACGCGCTGCCCCGGTGATGATGGGGAAAGAGTCCCGTTGACGCTTTTATATATCGTGTGGTAGAGGTGCGAGTTGAAAGACAGTGACAGTAGTGGTGGTGACTTTGGAAGACTGGCGTTGTTGGAGTTTTTCTTTTTAAGTGAACTTTGTTGTTGTTGTTGTTGTCGTTTGGAGTGATATTGGAAACTGTATATGCAGGTTGATTGCAAAACTGCGATGTGAGGGAAGCTGTGTGGATCTAAGATGCGGACCGAAATATGGTAGAGGAGAAAGAGGTAAAAAATATGTTGTTTTTGGTGAATGATGAATGAGATTTTAGTGTATATAACGATTGGAAATTTACTTGACTTAAGAAAATAATCGCTATATAAGTTCCTCGAACTCCGGATTTTCGGAAACCTTAATGTGTTTTTACTAATGAGAAGAACTATTCCACCGCGAGATAAGAAAAAATGCCAAACACGTATATAATACACGCTATCTTATCTGGTCGTTCCTCGATTTCGGAAGCTACGCTTTATAACCACCGAAATGCCATTTTTAATCTCGAACCTCTCAACAACCATCGTGCACTTTTCATACAAAACAACGTAGGTACCGCCGCCGCGCGCTACCAGAAGTTTCTCTCGTTCTTTCCCCCCTCCACATATCGCACTGGCGCGAAAATTCAAACGTACTTACCAACCGACCTCGCGTCGCCGAGCACTTTCATACCAGGCCTTGCATATGTACACATACACACACACATGGCGAATGGAAAGGAACAAAACAGTAGTGCACGTCCGTTTAACATGTATATTACGCGCGTACACTTATACGGGGCCCCGGCGCTGCATGCGTGCGCTGGAGGAAAACTGGTTTATTTTTACCGGACTGCGTGTGTGTGCGTTGTTGCGATCCGGTACACGCATGTTCTTCAACAGTGTACCGTAAGTATACGTGTGATGCCGGGGTAGGTGCGCTGATTTTGATGAAGAAACTTGGTTTTGTGCTGGTTGGAGAGTAGTATATATGTTTCTTTTTGGCATCGTATACTACTTTCGCTCTCTATGCAAATCTCATTTTTTGCAAAACACGGTGCACGAAAATGTGAAAGTGCCATGTGCAGATATATCCTGTTCGAAAAGTCGCAGTATACTCTCGTATCTCTCGACATATATAAATTTATTAACACTGCAGCGAGGCACACACCCCGATCCGAAAATTCCTCGCGGCGTGTTCCCCAGCTCCAATTTATCATTCAATTATCCTTAATAACACATAACGACCGCACGAGTGTATATGTATTATACGCCACCCTGTTCTCTCCGTGTCCGCAAACTATATATATATACGCGCACTATCTCCTTTAATGTCGACGACACACGCGCTCGTGAGCCTCTGTACTACTTACTTATATATTTTAACGTGCGCGACGTAAGTACACGGTAGTGAGTGCACCGCGGGACTTTTTTTACGCGCGTATTAACGTACGCCTTGAGGTTATGCGCGCTCGCCTTGAATCGGAAAGGTCAACGCGCGACAGGTGGTTCGTCGTCGTCGCGGTTTCCATCTCTTCCTATAGCGTGTGTGTGTTATACGCGAGTTTGTTTGTTGTTGTGAAAAGACACGACGAAAACGTGCCTGGAGATTTGTGATGGTCGCCATGTTGAAGATGAAGTTTATATAACGTAACGTAGTATATAGGTATATAAGAACGCTAAGAAACTGTCTACATATATTCGATAATATTGGCTTGACAAATTGCACCGCGTAACCCGAACCTCTGCACTCGGCCCCAATTCCCGTATATATAATAAAAAATAAAATAACAAACAAAACTTCAGCACAGCATTCTCCCAAAATAACGGACTTTTTGCGACCGGCCTACCTCCCACTTCTCGTTAATCCGGGTCGTCGTCAACTTCACCGAAAAGCTTGTCCTTATTTCATTCCCGCTCTTCCTTTTCTCGTATACACACTATATACCTATATATCGACCCACACGACGACTCTGCCAAATGTTGTTTTTCTTTTACAATATACTTCGTATATATACGACAGCGGCGCCGCCACTTTTATCACTGCCGGGCCTATTTTCGGCACGCCGGGCCGGCACCGCGATTAGCATAATCGAACCGCCGCCGCGCGCTTTTATATTATTAGCCCGTGTGGCAAGCGCATTTAGAATCTCGGTGCGTATTTTTGCACGGGGGGAGAGAGTAGGCCGGCGGACGAGAAACAAAACGCACAGGGGACAGAAAGATACACACAGTGTGTGTGTGTGTGTATGGATGGCCAAAGAGAGGGAGAGAAAAAGACAAGACCAGAAAACAGCTTTCGCGCGAGACCGGGAGCTCAATAAACTGCGTCGTTGATTTTCTCGGGTCGCCGTGCGCAATTCGCGCTGAGTGTAGACAGGTGAAGTTATAGGTATATGATTGAAGTTTAATGACTTTGTTTTTTCCGTTGGTTATGTAATTTTTTTTTTCAATTGAGGTTCACGACACGGGATCAGCTTCGTTTCGGAGCAGAAAATTTTTCAATCGAAGTTTAATTGTTCTCCAGCAAGAACCGGTGAAAATCGAAACTTCGTTTCAAAATATATTTCGAGCTGAGTGATCAGTTGCACAGTGTATACAACCGTAATCGAGATTACTTGTCCTTGCGAGAAAACTTTCACCTTAATTCATCGATTCAATGGAGTTACTTCACATTCCACCACAACACCCAGCTCCAAATTAAAAAAGAAAAAAAAATGTTACTCCGCTACGAAATCTTCGCAAAACGGTCTAACAACACCGCATTCCACCCACCACCATATCTCATTCCTATATACCTCTTGCAACCTCTCGAACCAAAACAAAACCTCTCTCTCTCTCTCCACTCAGGCGCGGCCCTCTCTCTCCCTCTCCCATTCGCTCGCTCTATTCGCGGAGGCTCGTTTTCTGCGCGCGCACGTGTTGCATCGAGTATATAGCGGCGCGCGCGGCACACTAATCCTGGCCGCGCGCGTCTATTTATAGAACCCGTCGGCTGTTTTGTCGCGATCTCTCTCTCTCTGTCGAGTATTCGCATAGCTGCGCGCCCGCCGCTCCTTTTTGCCGCGAATGAAGGCCGGCTCTCGCGCGTTGGGTCAGGTATATTATATGAGGTTGTTTTGGAAGCCGTTGATGATGATGATGGGATTTCGGGTGAAAGATAGCACGAGGAATTTGTCTGGTTCTTTGATAATTGTTTTTTGTGTGTGCGCGAGATCGATTTTCGATTATATCTGAAAGAACCGCGCGAAGTCGAAGTTGAGGTATGCGAATATAAGACGCAGTTGTCTGACCGGTCGACCTGTAACTATACCCGCTTCGCGTCCCGCGCGTGTATAACTACTGAGAACAGGTTTTTGTTTATTTCAGCCGACGACGATCTTATAAGCAAATATTGCACAATTTTTTAAACTGCGCGAACTTTTCTGTATACGTTTATTATACATCGTTTCTAATTCTCGCTTTTTGATCGAACGTCGTACTTATATTTATATCAACCATAGCTCTCAATTTCAAAGAAAACAGCAGCACTCGCCGCACGAAAACAGCACCTCCACACTTATAAATACGAATCTCGTCTAAAAATATAGTCTGGCGCATAAATCTGTACAAACAAACACGCATATCTCTCGCGAAAACAAAAAAATTCTTCTGATCCTCGAATATATTCGCCGAGTACCGACGCACTCTCGAGGTCTTCGCGCCGCTTTAAAATAAAAAGAAAAACTTACGGTTCGCGCGCATAATCGTGCGAATTGTATATAAGTACGCGCGACATCTGGCTCCCCGTCAGATATAATTTTCGGCGGCGACGTTGTTTTGGTTATATATAGGTCCTTGTACAAGTTCGATGACTTTCTGCGGGGCGCTGTAGTATATAGTACCGTGACAAGTAGTCGTCAAGGCGAAATCAATCTTTTTGTTTTACCGTGTTATCAGGGTCCTTAAAGTTCCTTCTTTTCTTTTTTTGTTGTTTACGTACGTAAAAATCGTCGAATGTGAAATGAAAATTAACGCGCAATAAATTCTCGGAAATAAAGCGATGCTATAAGAACGTCAAGATCAAGGTATAATACCACGATATAAACGAGAAAATTTATAACATTGGTATACTGACGTTTGAAACCTTGAAGTTCATTCATCATGCTGTTTAGATAACCGCGCGGGACGCATTATTGTGGTTGGGCTTTTTATCAGTGGGCTCGTAATTGCCGTGTTGATCATTTTCAAGATCGCTTTTCATAACGAAAGATGCAATGTACAATAGCAAATAACGTTTAATAGCCAAATTGTTCTCCAAATCATATTATATGTAATTATTGACTTGAGTATATAAATTGAATGTATATACAAAGTGTAGGGAACGAGACAAGATGGTTATTTTCTGCTAAACGTTCAAATTAAAATTCAAGGCCGTACCGCGAAACTCGGCAATATTCACAAATGAACGTTTACACACACACATGCACTCGGCGTATGAATATCATAATAGAACTTGTTTGGCCGCCCGGTCACGAGACCAAAAATCCTCCCGCGAGATGATGTTTTGCTCGTCCATTCGCCGCGTAGGTCATCCGGCGTCAATAAGCGCCGTTGAATAACAACGAAAAATTTTGCGTATATAAGTGCGTCAATGGACCATTGCGCGTCCAATTTATTCAATTTTTACCCTTTTTTTTATGCGGAAAAATAATGCGTGTTACTTTAATCATCACAGATGTTTACTCGCTCAATGCGCATGTATATATACTGCCACCGTCGCATTGCGATCGAACGTATAATTGCATAAGTCTCTGTTTACGTTCCGCTCACATATACTTCGTTATTTTTTCCTCAAACGCTCGCGCGCAGGCGATTAGATCCGTCGCGATTGGCCGTGCAGTCGCGTGTGCAGCATGTTTATAGACTCGTGGTGCCGCTGTCGCTTCGATTTGTTATTACGTAACGAATTATCGATTCTCTCGGCTTTTTTTGCACGCGTGACAAGTTACGCGACCGGCGCGATATGTATTTCTTCGTTCTTTTTGACGGTCTCGCGATCAGCGCGTAATCGATTTAATGAAGTGCTGCGCTCGTGTCTCTATGTCAATGTGAGACACTTTTCAGCGCGCGTGATTCACATATGCTACTTGTAGTAGATCCCTATACTGGCATTGAATATGATTTATCCGGGTTACGAGAACATTCGAGGCGCCAGTGTACGCGGAAAAATGATTATATTCGCGGTTTGTTTTGTTGGAATATGAATTTAATGAAAAGCGGGTTTTGTGGTACGTGCGAATGTCTATATATCAATTCAAAAATCAATTATTCAACGTCAGGTGTGGTTAATGTAGGCACAACGTAAGTTCTCTATATTTTATTCAGTTGTTTTGGTGAGTGTGTAACGGTGAAACTTAAATCCTGTCGCGACGTAACTCACCTGTAACATATAAAGTCTCAATCAAAAAAATAAAATATGAATTTTAATATACCTTATAGTCTATAGTACATTATAACTGGTTATCCTATGCAACCATTATAACTGGATACCGTACGGCTTTTGAAGTTATTTCTAATCGAAAAAAAATCGCCGTAGTTTCTCGTTTCTTATATAATTTTCCAGCCTTTTCTCATCTACTACACACACGCACATAAAGGTTACGTATACCTCGTGCCACTCATTCCTAATAAATTCCCATTCTCCTCATTCGCCCTCAACCCAAAAAATATCCTCAAATTCACTCCGTCTTTATATTGTACAAAAATCCCATACAGACTAACCTCCCAAAGCATCCTTCCATAGTTCATCGACATCGCCCCTGAAATCTCGCCTCTCGCCAACCCGTCGTCGTCGCGTCGCATATATACCTACATACACACGCACACCCCCCCGAAACGTCTCGCGCGCTTATGTCGTGCCCACTCGCGAGTCGACCAATCGCGTGAGCGCCGCGAGCGCCAGACCAGACGCAACGCGCGGTAGGTCGGGAGAGGAGATTTTTGCGCATCTGCGCAGTCTGTCGTACATATGCGTGTGTAACACACCTCCGTTATGTGTGCTGGTGCTGGTGGTGGTGGTGGATGACTAAGGGGGGAGGCAAACCGGCAGGACGAGAAAGGTTGTTGTGCGCAGCGGCGTGGCCCCTTTCACGCTCGTTCTGTGTTTTGGAGCATGGGTTGAAGTTAGAAATGATGTCTAGGAGAATGTATATAGGAGAGACGTTGTTTGAGTAGGGTGAAAAGATAGGTTGGTGGTCTTTTGAGAGAAGTTCGCAGAGGTTTGGAGAAAGAAGGCTAAAAGGGAAATTTTTGAGTCGGAGTTATACTTCAGTTTGAAGTTGCCAGATGCGCTTGCGAGAGTTGGGGTCCAGGTCAAAAAACGAGACGACGCGCAGTGGCGTAGCAACAGCGGCGGTTTCGGCGAAGTAGAGGAATTCCGATTGTGGGCCGCAGATGCAGTTCGGAGAATCGACGGATTTTGAAGGAAACGAATAGAATTTTCGCGCCTTTTTTTTAACCGATGGAGTCTAAATTTAGACTCCCAATTGCATAAATTTAAATTGCCTCTTATTGTCGATCGAAAGTATACGACTCAATGATGTTGCACAACCATATGCGTGGAGAAATTTCAGCACCGTTCACATATTACATTGAACCTCCGAAAATATAATCCTTTTTCAACCCCGATACGCCAGTAACATACATTGCTCAACGTCGTCGCGTGACAGTTGTGAAAAATGCAAGTGTAAAATCCGTCTTTCCGCCCTCTCACTCACTTGCTTTTATCTCTCGCACGCTTTTATTTTTGTGAGAGACCGTATCGCGCGCTCCGAAATGTTTATTCGGTTGCAGAATGTTTATTTTCGTATGTGTGATGAGCTCTCTCGCTGTTTCTCTTCTTTTTCTCTCTTTCTTTTTCACTCGCATCGCGCGGTCATTTATTTACAGATATAATATATTTACGCCGGCATCGATGTTTTCAACCACGAAAAGACGCTTTTTACATTTTAATTCGCGAAATCAAACGGTTTCGAAAGATCGCTCTATTTTTATTAAAAGACAGTTCTGCTACTTGTTTCTTTATTTTCGTGCGATATATAGGCGACCTTCGCTCTCTCGCATTGTTTTTCTTTTTTCTTCCCAAACAATTTTCGAGACGCAGTGGTCCGTGTCGCAGGTGACTTTATCCATTTAAAATTTAAAGAGCTTCTAAAAAAAACAACAAAGAAAATCCAACTACAGACATCCATCTCAACCCCCACACCTTATGTAAACCTGTCCCTTCGGTTACCACAAAGAAGTGAAACTTCCTCGCCGGACCTGCAGCCGATTCTGATCTCTCACGGGGATTTCGACAGAGTTGCCTACGTGCACTCTCGCACGTATCCCCCTCTATGTATCTTCGACGCAGGAGAGCGACATTACAGATCTCGCGCGCTGCGCTCCAGCAGAAACCTATGCGTGTCTTTATATTTCCGAGTGCATGACCTCGATTTCGATTCACGGTATAGGACTCCATAACATACGCGGTGGTAAACAATGTTGCCGCAACGCCGCTTATTGAGTCAGGTCAGGCTAAGTCCAAGAACTACCAGAGTGTAGTTACATACATATAATATGAGATGCAAATATATTTTCTCTCTCTCTCCTTAATACGCAAAGTTCACCGTCTGTGCGGAATGCCATTCGCTCAGCCAAGGCTATCCACCTCTCCTGTCCGAAAATACCTGCAAACGCGCAGGAACGGCTCTTAAATTCGAAAACCACCGTCTATATTAACTCTCGGCGCGCAAAAAAATCGTGCGCATGCAGACATCAGGATCTTTATATACTCCTCATAAGTATAAAGTACTTATCCATGGCGGGCTAAAAATAGCTCTTGCGACGCTCGAAAAATCCTCGTTCGCCTCGTGCACCTAACCGTACCTTACAATATACCTTTCGGCTTCTCTCTCTCTCTTCCCCTACTTGTACGAGTGCGCACGCATCTCCCCACCACGCCGGCACACGGCTGACGTGAATGACAGTGGTGGCGGCGGTGGTGTGTGACGCAGGGCACGTAAACAGCAGTCGGCTACGTGCAACTCGCGCACGCAAGTCCTATATACATATTATATATGCGCAGGATATAGTAGTACAGTGTAGGTACGCATCGTAGAGTCCTTTACGATTGATACGCGCCATATACCGGATCGATACGCACGCACGCACGCGTGTCAGAGGGTGCGCAGAGAAATATATATATAGTGCGTGCGGGGTTGCTGTGAGAACTTGACTTGACCTCTTTCGGAGCGACGTCTGATAGCAGCCACACGTGTTTGCTTCTTCTGCTGATTATATACTTACGGCACCTTTTCTGCACCTCGTGTGAGTGAGTGTCCGTGAGCGTAGGAGTCGTCGTGGAATAAGGTAAGGGTGACAAAGATACACTTAGATAGTTCAACTCCAGCTGACAGCTCCAAGAGCGTATAGTGTGTTTTCGTGCGAGTCCTTTTTGAAGGTTATTATCACGTCACACGCGGCGTCCCCTCTTTTACAACACACGCCTTCTTGTGGCTGTCAGCGATTAATTAATATATCCATCGCGTCGGTAAACTATATCATCATATTATATACATCGCTGTGACGTATACACAGATCCGAGAGAGAGAGAGAGCACACGCATCTCACCGTCGAAGAAGCGAGCAAAAGGAGGGTGGTGTACTGCACGCGTGTCCTGTACCGCAAGCTGATGCCGCGCAGCGGCGGCAATATGCTGATGCCCTCCGTCTCCTTGCCCGTCTTCGACAAGAATAACTCCGGACAATTGACGCTACAGCTCGACGACCTCTTCTCGCCCCGGTTCGCCGTTGACTTTGACATCGCAGTAGGTAAGGTCGTCGTCGTCGTCGGCGAAGGCTCCGAGCGTGAGAAAGATAGGGGGAGAGATCCGGCAGGTGTGCATATGTGGGTGCAATGCACGCTGCTGCAGCGCCGGCGTGGCGAGTCGGTACTTGGCTCTTTTTAGTACGCCCGCGCCCGCCTCGTGTTCTAGAATGTCTCGCGTGCTGTGATATAGGTATTATACGCGAGCTCGTGCAACAGTCTTGCGAAAGGCAATAATGGTGGAGTTTTCGGAGGAGGATGTATGCGCACCTTGGTTTTTTTGGAGTTTGGATGGGAAGGTTAATGTGGATTGGAAAATGGAGGATTCTTTGGGGGGAGAGGCGAGCTTGGTCAGTGATAGAGAACAGGGATGATGCTCAGGTGTGTACATGTGGGAGCCATGTGGTATGATGGTGCTTCAGATTAGTGTAGTTTGAAATTCTATTTGAAGGTGGTTTTGGGTATAGGTTTCATTGTTGTTTAGGAAAATAGCAGAGTTTGTTCATCAACTATAGCTTGAAACTATTCATGTCTATTGTTTCACTTTAGTACTCTGCTTTGAATCATTTTTACAGTCTGTTTGTATACTTGAACATTAGTAATTTAGCCATTTCAAACTATAGATGTGAAATAATACTAGTTGATGCAATCAACAATTATATCATGAGTAAAGTTGTTTCATGATTCCGTTTGAAGTAAATTTAGAATGACAGTTGAGAAATAAAGAATGTTTTTACTACTTCTAATTTAACTTTTACTGAGAAAGTTACACAATTTTGTTGAATGATGCTACATCATTGTTTTTGTAGCGCTGCAAATTTAATTTGAAAAATTCAATGTACTTTTTATGACATATTTGTATTTTTCAGAATGAGAGAAATATTTCTTTTTCTGTTGTGCAGAATGTTTGTGTTTACTTGATACAGTCATTACTTAGATAAATACTTTGTTTGATATTTTTAGATACACTATGTTTTTTCAGTAAATAACATGAAAACATACAATAATTTATACTTCAGAAATAAACGTTAATAATATTTTGTTTGATAATACTTGTTACTAATTTCATAAATATCAGTATGTAATAATAAAATCATTAGAGAGAAATATCTTCTCCTTTTGCTGAAAAATATTATTTTTATATTATAACACAAGCACTTCTAATTATAAATTTTATTTTGTTTTTTACAGAAAAAAAAGAAAAGTAGCAAAGGCCAAGATGTTCAGTTTTCATAAACCAAAGGTGTACCGGTCCACCACCGGATGCTGTATCTGCAAAGCCAAATCCAGCAGTTCAAGATTTACAGATAGTAAGAAATATGAAGAAGATTTTGTTACATGCTTCCTATTGGAAGAAAAACGTACTGGGGAAATTTGCAATGCCTGTGTGCTCTTAGTTAAGAGGTGGAAAAAGCTACCAGCTGGAAGCAATCGCAATTGGAGACATGTAAGTAATACTTATAAAAAATTAATTTATTAAAAAATTTGTTTCTCTTATAATCTTTTTATAATTTAAAACTTTATTTTTAAGAATTTCATTATTCTCAGTTCATTATTTCACCAAGATTATTTGTTTTATCAACAGGTAGTGGATGCCAGAGCTGGCCCAGGAATAAAATCCTTGACTAAATTTAAAGCCAAAAGCAAGAAAAAGACCAAGGAAATTCCAGAAAAGTTTGACAAAATTCTGAAGAAGAAGCACATTTACTTGAAGAATGAGGGAGAACGTGACTTGACAGGTTTGGAACTTATACTTGGACATATATTTTTTACATGAAAATTCTTGTAGGAACACAGTGGTGTTTGCAAGCCGTGAAAAAGTATTTGTTATGACGGGCTTGACTACGAAAACTATGTCAGTAACTGACTTGAGAAGTAAAAATTTAAAAGTTTATTTTTGTCGAAGATGACTTTACAAGTTTGAGGTTCACTCAACTTGATACTTTTGAAAGAAGGTATGATTGTTAAAAAGTGTTAGACTTAAAATTAGTTTAGTATCACGTTGACATTGATAAAATACTTCAAAAATATGTTGAATATGCAGGTATTCGAAAACATTTTTTTTATATTTTATTACTGCTTTCAGCTGTTTTAAACTCTTGTATCAGATATTGGTTGTCAATATCTGCAGAGTTTATAACAGAAAAATCATTTGAAATGCCAGGATGCAGTATAATTCTCTTTTTATGTCTCTTGTTGACGTTGGATCTGAATAAAAAGTTGAATTACGCTACTTTATCTTGTAACATATATATACATTCTAAATTGTAAAATAGATTTGCTTGTTATAAAGGTTCATAGAGCGCATTAACACAACTTAAAGTTAAATTTAGAAAAAAATGAAATCAATGTTCTTTATGCTACTTACAGATGATTATGCTAATGGTGATGGCAGTAAAGGATCAAGCAGAGCAGACAGTCCAGCTAGTAGCGAAGGCACTGTAGTAGGAGAGAAGAGACTAGATATTGATCAAGATGATTTAGAAATAAATAACTTTATTGATTTAACATACTTCAAAAGGTAACAATCTTCAACCACTCATCACCATAGTCCTCCTCATTACTACTTTTAACTTTCAGAAAATACATGACCAAATCTTTTTCATTATAGGAAAAACGTATGTTGCGGTGTGATATTTGTAGGAATGATGGGCGAGGTGATAATCGAACCTTCCCTCATGAAGCCGTGCGCGGGCTGTCTGGCTCGCCGGCGACAACAGCAAGCCGCAGCCGCAGCAGCTGCCGCTCTACCTCTCGGTGCGAGCTCCAGTCCGGCGCACTCCTCGGCATCGGCTAGTCCGTGCCACAGTTCGGCCTCCACCAGTCCGGCACATAGTGTTGAATCCAGCACTGAGGGCTCCGTCATCGTCGGTAAAGCTGGCAAAGGCTTTTGTGACTCTTCCTCCGACTCGGGCTATGACGATATGTCCATCCAGAGCGTCGCTATTGAGCCGAAGAAGCCCTATCATCACGAGCCACAGCCACCAGCAGCGGCGGTCGCGCTCCAACTCATCGCTAGGTCGAGTGAGTTTTGAATCTTTAGTAGATTAAAGGCATGCCCTCGCACGAAGTTGTCGATTAATAAATCGAAAGATAGCAATTTTACTTATTGGATATTGTATTTGTTGTTACAGATAAGCCAGTTCTCAAGCAGCAGTTGCCCAAGTCGGAGAAGATACCTGTCACGCGCACGGTACGTTTGAAAGCAACCGGCACCAAGATGCCGATCAAGTTGCTTTGTAAACCTGTAGCTCTCGTCAATTCGGCGAAATTGAGCATCACTAGCGGCACACCGCGCCCCGTTACTCTTGATTTTGCCGTGCGACCTCAGCCCCCGCGACAACCGCTCGCGAATTAATTGGAAAAATCTAAAGATTTCTCTTTCGATTACCCCGACTCCCGATTTATTTATATCGTATTCTTCGTAAAGCTGCTCTTACCGATTTTCTTTCAAAAATCACGAGTACTGATTATCTTTGACTTATTTAGTATATATAATATATATAGTTATGAATTAGTGTAAGGTATATTAGTTTACTCTATGTTTAAGCGATGAGCTGAATATTGCTAAGATCACATAGGTATACACTTTAAATTCATTTTGTCTTTTTAATTTTAAGACCGTGTAACTTGAATAAAAGTAAGGATTAATCTATCATTTATTAAATAACTTAGTGTATGTTATTTACTAAATTTTAGATTTACTTGCTAGTACTTATGTAACCAAGAGAGTTACAGTTAAAAAGATTTAAAGTGTCTACATATACACAGTAAGACGAAGTGCCACTTGCAATAACTTACAGTGTACAAAGTATTTTTGCCAACATATATATTATAGAAAGCTTATTGGAAATACGATATAAATGAAGAAGATAAGTGATTTTGGAGCAATCAACGCGTACGTACGTGCGCGACAGAGTCTTAATTTATTTTTATTTTTTGTCGTTTTCGCGTATAGTTATAAGGTGTACGTTGAATCTGTATATACAGACATATTATATACAAGTATATTTATGACTCAGAGTTGCAGCTTTTTCTCTGCAAAGTGCACATGCTTTAAATTAATTCCTACAGATATACTCTTCGTTTCGTATGATTCAAGCCAGTTTTATGTTTAGCTTTGTTGTCCTCATAACAGACAAAGATCTTCCATTAAAAAAGAAAAATATTTTTTGCCACTAGTATACTTTGACAATTACAGTCTTAGAAGGTAAGCTGTTGCATTTCTTAAAGAAAAATGATATAATGAATTGTTGAAGATCATAATTTCGTTTCAAGTTCTAGCGGCAAATTATATTATGTGATAAAAGAACATCTTTGTTTGTAAAAGAAAATAATTTGGAATGTTAAAACATTCTAAAAGTTTATAAAAAGAGATTCCATGACTCAAGTAACTTTTCAACGTACTATTACGGACCAAATGACTATATGACTTGCTTATAGACCGACTTTATTGCAGTATCAAACGCGTATAGGCATTTGATACTGTGTGTACATACGTATAAAAAACAAAGGAAAAACACTAATTTATTTATAAAATTAACTCTCTCTTTCTACCTCTTAATAACTAAAATCTTGAGAGTTAACATATCACCTTGACAAACATAATTAAGTGCTTTATAAACAAAGTAATCGGCGCTGTTATTAAAGTTAAGCAAGACAATCAATCTTATCCTTTTTATCATAAAGTCATAAAAAGGGTGTGTGTCCAAAGTTGCTGCAAAAATAGTAAAGATCTAAAATGAAACATAGAGTATAGAGGAGAGAGTTTATGTCAATAGAAGTGGTTACGAATAAAATCATCTAAGTTAGCTGTTATCGTGGTACAGTGTATGAATGTAAAAGTAATTAAAGTTACCTCATGCGCAAAGCCACCAAATGGAATTCACTAAAATTAAGAAAGAAATCTTCCAAAGTCAATCAAATATTGTCATTTACTTGCAGTTTATTATAAAACAGTTGGTTATTGACAAGAAAAGAATATTTATATAATACAATCTCTGTAATAATAACAGTCATTACATTCCTATACAAAGTACCGTTCGTATATAAGCACACCGAACGAATGCTCGCACAAAACTGCCACGTAAGATTGTTGAAGAGTCATATAAATTATTGAAGTTTCAAGTTAACTTGCACTGTGATGATATAAAAAAAACGAAATTGAAAAAAAAAATGGTTATTAAATTTATAAAAAAAATTTATGTTTTGACTTGAATTGTACGAAACTTGTCCATGTGCAAATTTATTAAACAAAGAAAAATGTGTACTTTCAGAGATTAATAATATCGTGGTCGCCTCAATACTTTGAATTTGAGAATAAAATTAGGGATTGATTTACTTTCATACAGATACCTATGCAATATTTTTCAATAATTCATAAATGGATATATTTTATAAAAAGTATATATGTTTATATACAAAACTATTTTGGTTTGTTTTTTTATTACTGTTTACAAGTCTTTTACATTTTACAAGAAATATAAATGTTGCACTTTTATGTAGACTATCTTGTGAAACGTAAGACACTTTTTATAAAAAGATAAACCAAAAGTATTTTCGGATAAACGAAATAATTTTTTTAATATTTAATATTTAATATTCTTTATATTTTTTCATGAATATTAATTTTTGTATTATAGTTTTATGTGAATTGATATTGTCATTTATATTAATATTTATACATACAAAAATATTTTCAATGTTTGATGTTAAATTGTAAAATCCCAAAGTAAAAATTTACTACTAAAATCGCGACAATTGAAAGAAAATCATAGTTATAGCAGCCACAATGTACAAATGAAAAGTTGCAGCTCAACAAAGAATTCCACCTGATCCTATCCGTGCGTCATAGATTATTTACACACAATTTTCGGAATATGAAAACGATTGTGAGACTGATCGATGTATTAAGCAGATAATTTTCTTTTTTACATACAACTATTAGGAAATAGGTGAGATTTGTAACATTCGTAAATATGTTATATACATACATACATACATAATATTTTATATATATGAGAAGATTCTAACAATACAAACAAAAAAACGACGACTGCCATAAAATATTATCTCGTTATCTTGATGGTTATCTTTATCATATACAATTGTATATATGTCATGTATTGCGAATTCAAATGAGGTGATAATAATTATTGAGATTGTTTTTTCTCAGTCAGAAAACTATAACTTAGGTGCGATGCGCGTTTTCAGAAACCTACGAAACTTCGAATGAATCTCGCTTCACGTAGCTAAATCAAATGCAAAGTCTCGCTTGGTATCGATTTAAAACAAAATCAGCTGTTATTTTATAATAGTTATAATTATGATCAATGGTGATTATATATGACTATATATGATTGCTTATAGATAAATTTATTTATAAGAGCATGTAGTTATTTATAATTGTTTTTATTGAATCGAGAAATAGAAGACTAAAAAAAGTGCAATGAGGTTTCTTTTCGAAGAACTTGAGTTTAGCATAATAATGTTAATGAGTTATGTACAAATAAAATTACAAGATGATTTATTTTTATTATTTCACAAATTTTTATGTAATTTTAAAGAGTTTTATTTTTACAGAAAAAAAGCAATTTTATGAAAAAATGCTAAAAAAAAAACAAAAAAAAAAAAAGATTTATTTTCATACTTTGTACAGCTTGATGTTCTTTGAAAGAAACAAATTAAAAGAAAAGATATTAAAATATAATGATTGAGTTTTGAATCGATAATACTCTGCGAGCAAGTACTTCCAACTGTTTAAATTTTGTAAAAAAAATTTAGACGTTATTAGATAGCATAAGTTCACGCACGTGTCTAAGCCTTTAAACAGAAGCGAGAGGACAACCACGAAGATTTCGAACGGCGAAAGCGCGCACGTGGTTATACAAAGAAAGGGAAAAAATGCAAAACGCATAATGCGCATTTTGGCGAGGCGCTCGTCAATTACGAGAGAGAAAGAGACAGAAGTTCCGCTTCGCCAAAGCATAGAATTATTATCTAAATCATCGCAGCTCGCAATAAACTTAGCTAAACAAAAACGTTTGTTCGCGTTTGTTTTTTCTCGTCAAATCAAGTGCTTACCTGCGTATATATCATCTTATTCAGAAAAGTTTATCTTGCTTCGCGTAAGACTTTTATTACTTTGTATGTTTTTTATTTATAAGATACATTGTAAGAAAATATTTACCATCTAGATGGATATTTTATATTTGTGCAAGTAAAGCATCACATCAGCTGTACTTTTATAAAAAAAGTTTATTTTCAATGTCGAAAATGTTTTCAAAAAGATAACAACAAAATTGTTCAATTTTGTAATATTGTAAATTTATTCGTCCGAGATATTCAGATGAAAATGTAAACAAACACGAATGTATTTCTCGAATTTTTTATAAGTTAGGATTTCATAGAACATATTTATTTTGACTAATTAGTTTTTGTGTAATTATTTTATCGGAATGATTCATATTCAGATGCAAAGAAGGCGTAACGCTCGTCCGAACGTTCGAAAAATGATTTCCCCGAGTGCATTTACACTGTGTAATAAATGAATATACTTTAATTTTTAAGCAATCCGTCAGTCACACAAACACAATCTAGAATATAATGCATCTTATAAGAGTATATATATATAGTCATTTCATAAGTTATTATATAATATATACTATCGTGTTTTTGTACTTGGCAAACGCGTTTCGTCTTCGCGAAACGAGAAAAGGCAAAAATTCTATGAAATTGAAGAATTGCAATTTTTAAGTGGTTGTTATGAGAAAAGTGAAAAATCAATGAAAAAAAAAAGACGCCACGTGTTCACAGACTCGTACAACTAGCAATGTTTATAAAAAAGCAAATATATTTACAAAATACAGTCGCCAAATCGAAGTAAAAAAAAAAAAAAAAAAAAAAAATTGTTAACGCACAAATATGCGCACTATTAGGCGAAGAAAAAAATCGAAGGCAGTCTCGTTCTATACGGTGATACTAAATTTGATAGAGAATTATATTTATAAGGAAAGGAGGTGTGAAAATTTTGCAATATTTGTAACGATTTTGTACTGAAAAGAAACACTTCGTGATAATGTTCCCTTTTCTTCTCTTCCCTTCTCAGAAATATTGTAAGTGATGTAAGAGGTTAGAGACTTGCTCTTTCTCCGTTGGAGAAAGTATAGTTAATAACAAAGGCGTTCGTGGGACGAAAGGTGCGTTAGCAGTGTCAAGTATGTCTTAGAAACGTAAATGCAAAAGGGTGTACGTATATATATTTATATTATAAATAGTAATACGCGAGCGAGAGAACGAGCAATAAAGTGGATGCGGGAGTTGCTTAGCTGTTATCCGTAGCGAAGGAACTTGTAAATTGCTTGCGTTTTAAACTGTGTCGTTGTCATTGTACCGATTTTAAATGTTGCTTCGTTTTTGCGATGATTATTCGTGTTATAAAATTATTGAGGATTCCTTCCCACTGTTGAATTTTATGCATAAGATCATACAGATAGTTTTGTAGAACGAATAGTTGTAGGTAAATGAAGACTTCCTCAAATGGTGCATAGTAGTTTGTGTTTTAAAAAATATTTTAGCTGATTTTGATTAAATTAGGCAAACTGTAACACTTGTAATTTGTTTAATTTAAACAAAATTAGTTAGAAAGATAAGAGCAAAAAAATATATATTTAACATATTGCCTAGTACTTAAAAGTGAAATTTTATTATATAATACTTACACAAACTATTATGCAGATTTTAAATTGTATTAAACAGAAATTTTAACTTATAGAGAAGAAATGGTTTTCATGTGATATCGCTGGAAAGATAAAAGACTATTGACTTTCGCATCCCTTTGTACGTTGATGCAACGTGAATTGCATTGGCAATCGGCAATCGGCTGATCTCATGTGCGCGTTGCGTTTTGGTTACCTGTATATATATGTACACGATGGCCAAAGCAGCGCATTCCTGCCTATACTTTTTCGTTTTTCTCTAATTTTTTTTTTTTAACAAAACTCCGTTTCAAGATTTAAAGAAACCGAATGTCGTTCTCCGATTAACTTTAGCACTGATGTATAATATGACATAAAATCAATTATGTGTCCGTCGTGCGTTTGCGTAGCGCCCGAAAAATCGTGCATTATTATATTTATCCCGCGACGGAGATTCGTACTATCATCTACTTTCTGTCGTCAATTAATCGTAAACGTCTATTTTCTTTCGAATTAAGAATAAATGGTGTAACATTATAGATCTTTTTTTTTTATTTTGTACTCTCCGATATAAGAATTTTTACAGTTAGGCGAATGATCCGAGGTACCTTACAAGATTCATGTTTTTTAACGATCTGATATCACGTAATGTTTAATATCGTATTGCTGTCACAACGATTAATTAATATATGCGCTTCTGTACATTGCAAGGTTTGAAAAAAACATTTCTATCGCATACTCGCAGTAATTGTACATACTGTGCGAAGTATTATGTATTATTCCATTTGTTAAGCATTGATTAAAGTATTGTGTAAAAAATAATTTCTTTTACCTCCTTCAGTTTTTATTACCTAACATAATGGTTTTACAAAACTATTATTTCTGTGCACATGTTACTTAGTGCACTTGCACGTTTTTCGATAAACAATAATTACAAAGGAGTTTTGATTATAGTAATCTTCCATTATAAGCTTTTTTTAAATACATCTATTTTAAATAAATCACGTAAAACAGTTGTTTTAATAAAAAAAACTACGATATTATTTATGTAAAGTATGATTTAGCAGTGTCTTCGCTCGTATTTGGTACATCGGGAAGTGTTTTAGTCTCTAATGGGAGTGCCAATACTTCATATTGATCTTGAAAGTGGCCTTTAAAAACTTCGTCACGCGTAATTTATATTTAGATACATTTGAATTTGAAGATAGAGATAGGTAAATAAGTTTTAAGTGCCTACTAAAGGTTTCTAAGGATTACAATTTTAAACGATAGGTAGCTTTGATAATATTTATTAATAAAATATAAACAATATTTAACAGTATTTATCCAGTCTAACTAAATATAAGTATTTGATCGAATTGAAACGTTTACAATTTTTTTCTTTTTACAATTAAAAATAACATTATACAAAAACACTTTGACTTTAAAAGGCGATTTTTAAAACTAAGCCTACAAAGAGACGCTAGATTCACATTTCCATTCCGAAGAAGAAAAACATTTCGGAGCTTTTATTATTGAGATTCTATTGATTCTTGATTTCCCTCAAAAATGAATTGATCATCTGTATTCAACAAATAAATTAACCACCCAAGAATCACGATTTTTATTTCCAGTACATCAAACAAAAGCCATATAATAGGTATACCGCATCAACAACTCTCCCCGCGTTTGAAACTTCACTCGAAAAAAAAACGTCGCGGCCACCCCCAGTTTTATTTTTAAACCGTTTCTCAAAGCGCAGGCACGCGTACACGCGCTATATATCCCCCGCGCCGGCACAATAATCATAATAACCCAACGTCACGCGTGGCTTTCGGCTTCAGCATATACCTACGCACATATATGTATATACCAAACTTATTATACATACCTACCTACTTTATAAGACGAATTACAGAAGCTCGCCTCTCTGCTCTCTCCCTATTTTTATCTCTCGAAAACTTTCTCGGCGCTACTTCTCGCCGTGTCCGTGCGATAGCAGCACCTCGCGGTTGAAACCGCGCTTGCATCCATCGTGCGCGCGTCTGCTACATGCTAGCGCTTTGTTTTTCACCTTCGCGCGTCGCGCAATTTCTCTCGTGCAGTTCTCGCGTGCGCGCGAGCGTGTGCAAAGTTTTCTGCAGCAGCCCCGGAAGAAAAGTGTGTAGGAGAGCACGCGTCGTCGAGTAGAAGTAGATTTTGAACGAAGAAGGGAGAGAGAAAAAGATTCGGAAGGAGCTGATTTTGAGGTAATGAACCGAACCAAGGTATAACTTGGTTTTTATTGATTCGCGTAATGCGCGCGATGTGCGCACGCCGTTGTGTTTAGTTTATCTTTGGTACCTATATACTTATATAGATGTGTGCATGTATACAAACAAACGCGATGGCGAGACGTATTGCGTGCGTAGATATTTTTGCAGTGGGCGAAAAAGTGCGCCGATCTAGTTCGCGTTGAGGAAGAGTGCATTGTCACATAACAATTTTTGTTGAGAAAATTGTTTGAGTCTTTGTTATGTGCCTGACGCGCGATGATTGTTTATAAATAGAGTCGCCGCTTTCGTCATGTCATTTTTTGGTGGTTCTTTTATAAGCTGAAATAACGAGTTGCATTCTCAACTCTCGTATAAACCTAACCCTATCGTTGAAACTGACACATATAGGTATATAACATATTATTTACCTAAATGTTATCTGTCTGGTAAATAAGAGCGAATGATTCGGAAACAAGCTGACACGCGAAGAGTAAGTGATTCAACTCGGGAGTAACAGACTTTGTCAGTATAATAATTGACTGTGTAATGGGAACAGTATGTTCGTAACATTTGACTGGTCTAGCGAATCGTGCAACTTTTTGAACCGTGATATTTCGTTTGAACATGTTTTATTTATGTATGGGCGTTCTCAAAGTGTCATAATGCTGACGTGGTTGATTTATGATTTTCAATGGTAAAATTTACGTCGAATGTCAAAGTTGTCAAATTTCTAAGTAAGTAGTTGTTCAAAAGCAATTTTTTTTTTAACTAAAATGTTCCTATTTTTAGTTTTGAGGCATTATACTGACATTTTTTTAGAAGTCATATTAATGTTATAACGAAAAGCTTTTAGTATGTCAAAATATTACTGTTAAAAAAATAATATAAATAATGTGGTAATTGAACGTTTTCGAGCAAGGGAGGCACATTACCGGTATGATTTCTAGCTTACCGACACTATATACAAGCTGTGTTTCTGAATTCCTCTAAATGTTTTCTCTCTGAATAAACGTGATCGCGTAGCTATATATGTACATAAATTTAAAATAAATTACAAAATACGTAACAAAATTCAAAAGATTAACAGATTCGTAAAAAACTCGATCTACTTAAATCTCATTTCCAAAATATATATGAGCAAATCCCAGAAATTTTCAACTTTTTGGTAAATGAAAAATTTTAAAGGCTCATATACTTAATTCAAGTTCTTTATTGCAATGCACATGACATTTTCCATAGAGAAATAAATAAATTCAAGTTAATGGTAAAGAAAGACTTTTTTACGAAAAATTACAAAAATAAATTTTTAGAGTTTTTATATCAAAAGCTTTAATTTAAACCCTGGTAGATCGATGTGCCTTAAAAAATAGCTCAGAATTAAAAGTTTTATTATCTAAATCTTCAAGATAACTTTTTCTAAAAATTTTTCGTATAAAAAAAGCCTTCCTCTACTTTTAAGTTAAATTTTTTTGTATTCCTCTATTGAAAAATGAACATGTCGAGCTTTGTTCCCATCATGCACTTTTTTAAACGAGTTGAGTTATACCTAAATCTAAAATTGAAATCTACCAGTTACCAAAAAGTAAAAAGTTTCTGGGATTTGCTCAGATATTTGCTTACTAATTCGAAGCATTTCATCCCAAACCATATCTTCTGAATTTTACATGCGGGAAATTCGAATGTCCAACTCTATTATAGGTGTACATGACCAGGATTAAACGACAATGCGGCTGCCGATACCGCGGCTGATCACGTTCGACGTGACGGGCACGTTGCTAATGACGAAGCTCGAGCAGCACTACACGGAGGCGGCGACGAGCCATGGACTGGCCAACCTCAACGGTCCCCGCATGGCCCGCGCCTTTAAGGCCAGCTTCAAGAGGCTCGAGGTTGAGCACCCCATCTACGGGAGGCACACCGGCCTCGGTTGGGAGAACTGGTGGCGGACCCTCGTACGCGACGTCTTCGTCGATCAGAATCGTAATATCAACAGCGAGAAGTTGGATAAGGTGAGCCGCGGAAGGAAGTTTAGGATATCTTGGGTATTTAATTTTCTTTTAGCAAGAGGGTATAGGAATTAATGATGAACTGTATGGCACTTACTTCAATTATTTATTTATTTATAGTAAAAAAAAAGGCTTTTGGCCTAAGTTACATTAAATTTAAAGATATAGATAATTTTAAGACTTGCATATATTACAATGTCTTTTCCGACTTAGGAAATACATTTAGGATTGTACTTACAATAGTATTAATCACTCCGCATTAAAACAATATTCTTTGACTAATTTTTTAAACAATACTTGATCATTGTTTATTTTTTAATTTTGATTCAAAATGACAGTCGTGTACTGTTCTTTTAGTTGTTTTCTGTAAAATGTAATAAAAATCATTAAGAAAAATCAAATAAGCCGATTGAAATAACGGAAAATGCATTTCGAGTAAAATCAATATTTTTTTTATCGATAAACATATACATTTTTTCATTTTTTTATTTTACTTCTAAATAAGTACATGTTTTTGTTATCATATTATTAAATAAAAAATAAGTATTTTCTGTTTTATATTATCTTTATTATTAAATATTTATTCTTTTTATTAAATATTTATTCTTTATTATTAAATAAATAATTGATTTATGTGAAAAAAATTGCTTTGTAGTAGTTGTTTACATTTATGTTGATGCCAAAGGAGGAAGTCGTGTCACGGGATTGAGTACGTATCTCTTGGTCCGCGATAGTGAGAGGAAGAAGTATTCATGCTTTACTTTAAAAATTAGTTTCTCGGCTTGTGCTGTTAAACACTGAGATATTTTTCTCGTATTAAAAGAATAAATACGTTTTTACTCCCTTAAACAATTTTAATACCCATTGATCATCTTTTCATATACTATAATAGTTTTCTGAAAGTTCATAATTCTTACCATCTTTGTTACTCCGTTTCTCCGATTTTATTTGAAAATCAAACGGATTGTGCAAAGTACAAACTTCAAACAATATTTCATTGATAAAAGTATTACGCTTATCCTTTATCATAAGTCGTTTAAAAATGTATAAAATGTTTTATGATGATTAATTCGTTTTGTAATAAAGTAGCGGGATTGAAAAATTCGGTCGGTATCGTTGTTATTTAAACATTTGTATCTTTTTCTTTATAAATTTAAAATCAATTTGTCAGGATAAACGCCTCAATTGAGATTAGATAAAATCGAATTTGTTGTTAATACTTTTCGCATAATGATTGCATTATAATAATTCATATTAATATTTTTAATTTAGTTTTTAAAACGTTACTCATATAATTTTATCAACAAATTTACTTATGTAAAATAAAATAAAATAAATATTTCAATTTTCTGTAGCAACATTAAACATAGTCAATTCAGCAACTTTGCATCTATGTCGAAAAATAGTCATTTGATAAGAGATGGGTGATATAATTATTTGGAGCAGAGCATTTACACTGTATTTCGCGTCGTTTAATTATTATTTTGCTATATTATAATTGAATAGCAATAATTCTACAAAATTATAAAATAACTTTTAAAATATACAAAAATAGATATAACGTTTTGTGAAATCGGAGTTCGAGTGAATGGGACATTATTCGGTATCTCTTCATTTAGTCGAAAACACGTAAGCGCCATAGAGATAACTCTCGTAATCAAATGTGGCAAAAGATTGTAGCGGAAATCAAACTTTATTTTATACTGAAGCGCACAATATGCCGTTTAAACTCAGCGCAAAAGACATTTAATATTGTCTACAATAAGAAATTTAAAATCAAACTCATTTTCCTCTCTCATACCTCATTCATTATTATACTAAAAAATCTAGATCGGCTGCTTAATCTACGTTAATTCGTAAATCTTCCCGCTCTCGCCAATAACCATACCGCGCACGTTATACTCATCAAACAGTCGCCGCCACGACTTCCTCCCGAAACCTCTTTTCTCCTCCCTATCTCACCCACAACGCACACACACGCACTATATGTGTACACCTATATACAACTGACCTCCCGTCGTCTTATCTGGCTTGACCTCTCGCAGATCGCCGACAGCCTGATAGAATGCTACAGCACGAGCCGCTGCTGGCACAAGTATCCGGGCACGCTGGAGCTGCTCGATAGCCTGAGCCGCAAGCCGGGCCTCGTCCTCGGCGTCATCTCGAATTTCGACGAGCGGCTCGAGGGCGTCCTGGACTCGGCCGGCATCAGATCATATTTCTCCTTCGTGATCACCTCCTACGGCCTCGGCGTCGAGAAGCCGAGCCCGGCTATATTTCAGGTGCCGTATATATTCACTGTGTGTATTATATATATATGGGCTTTTGGCTTTTTTTCTTCTTTTTGCAGTCGTTATTATGTGGCGCCGATTTTATCGCCGGTGTGAGCTTTCGCACGTGTAGGAAGTTGTTAGGTGCTAGGGGAAGGATGGTGGGAATGTACCGTTAGGATAGAGATGAATCGTAAAGGATATAGTATACTTGATAGTACTTATACATATTTCAAGTTATCGAGTATTTGAACTTAAAAAAAAGTAAATTGATGATCTAATTTTAAACCGTTGTTTATCATTGCATATAGTAAGCTGTGTTATATTATACGTATAGGAAAGTTAAAGGATAACGAAGTATGAGAAATAGTAGTATTGCTCAACATCTCGTAGATAGCCTTAATTGTTACTCAAGTATTGCCCAAGTCTTATTCCGGATTATGAATGAAAGTTTTCAGAGATACGCGACTCGGCTGTTACTATTCAGATTTAATGCTATTAATGTTTTGCTAACGTGGAACCTTTACTTACCGATGTTATTTAAATAATTTTTTTTTTGCTAGTTCTATAAAATTTGACGAGTCTAGAGCCACGTTTGCATTCAGTTTTTACGAATAAAGTAGATATGAGAAAGCGTTTGGACAGTAGAATTATTATGTAGATATTTTTTATTAATTGTCAAATTTAGAATAAAATAAAGTTATATCGATAAAATTCATACTGTTTTTACGAATAAAAGTGTTAAAAAAGCTCACTTAATTTTCGTTTTACAATAACAAAATATAATACCACTCTACCTATCCTAACGCTGAAACAACTGCATCTATATCAACAGGAAGCGCTGCGACTATCATCTTGCGAGCTGAACGAGGTCGTCAAGCCGCACGAGGCGGTGCACATCGGCGACCGCGTGGACAACGACTACCTGGGCGCGCGCAGCGCCAGTTGGAACGCCATCCTGATAAACCGGGACGAGGCACCCGTCGACGAGTCCGTTGTCCATCCCCGCGACGTATTTCGCAGCTTCGATGATCTCAAGGGACACTTGGACAGCCTGATGACAAAGGACAACGCGGCTTACAGCAGGTGATGAACGATGGAACGACCATGCAGGTGACGGCAGACCTCGGATTTTGTATTATAGCGAGCGCTATGGGGTTGTCGTGTGGTTACTTGCACTTGCTGAATTTTTATTCGGTTAGTAGAGGTGGAACTATATGAATAGGAGGATAATGTGATAAACAATGGCTGTTACGATGACGTCGAGTATTAATGTATATGCCTAGACGTAGATAAAACATTTGAATCTTTGTTTCTCTTGTGTTTTGAATTACGATGAATGGATTTTGGTTTGTCAGATAAAGTGCAAGTAACTACGCTGTTAGACTTATTTTACGTAGTGATAATTTAATTAAATATTGTTTGGTTAAATTTTACATTGTTAAAATGTATACTGGTTATTTCATGTGACCATGGGTACTGAAAGTATCTATACTAAATTTACTTGGAAAATGAAGTTTGTATTTTCAAAATAAATGTATTTTATTTTTGTCAAAAATTATAATCTTTAATTGATAATATTAAGAATTCATGTTGATGCTCTTGAGCTGACTATATATTATAGTTTATATTATAAGACACAAATGATGACGGTCTTATTTTGTAAATTATTAGTAGATTTTTATTTTTTTTTATGATGGAAGAATTTTCTCAAAAGATAGTTCATTATACCTGTAAAGACTATAATACAAAATATTAATGTAAGATAATTAAATATGAGAATAGTTCAAAGATATCTTCGAAATAAAACTCTTGTTGTTTGTGAATATAAATATAATGAATCGTTATGGAATACAAATAAAGATCTGAATTTTTGTGATATGCAAGTAAGATATACTTGTTTTCCTATAAATTAGTTGGAGTTTAGTTTTTATAAAAAATAATTTCAAGTTATTTTCTTTTTCTTTGGAATTTAATTTGATTTCACTATACACCTAAGAAATAATTTCAATATTTCGAAATATATTTTGAATTAATGACAAAATATTACTAGTAATTACTTTATAGATGTATAAATGTCAAACAATACTCATACCATTAAATATGGAATACCAAATATAATTTTATACACGTAATATATGGAAGATTCTCGCATAATAAAAAATGCATTCAATGCATTCAACTTTATTTCATTATTGTAAAATTTATTTAATCTTCTTTTGTCTCCTGACCTACGCATTATTGAATTATATTTAATTTTCTTTAATTTTCATTTATAATATCTAAGCCTAAAAATAAAATTCTATACCTTAAAATTAGAAACCACTAGCAGCACATCTATTAATTTTATAGTTCTATTGAAATAAAATTACGAGGGTAAAAAAAAGTTACCCTTGCCAACACTTCCATCCATCATTTCTGCACCATACTTAACGACAAAGCTGGAAAAAAAATCGGGATCGAGAGCCTCCCGTCCATCCTCGGCACGCGAGAAATAGATAGACCGACGACGAGATTCCCCGCGGCCGAGCGCGTGTGGGTGTCCGGCTGACGATTATCAAGCGGCGTTTCCGGGTAAACGGGCTGATATCTGTATCATGTGCTACGAGAGTCACATCCGACCTCTAACTTTCCAGTCTCCTCTCTTTCTCTCTCTCAGTTCCATGTGTTTTTCACTCCACTCTCCAGTCGGCAGCGACGAACCCATTCATGAGAAGCGCGCGGCCGCTCTCTCAACGAACGTGCGCTAAGGACTCGAGTTGAGAGTTATCTATTGGGCTGATAGGGGTGTGGACAAAAAATTGCGATAAGGAATTTTGAAACGCCGTAGCTCGGTGAGAGCTCTAGTGAGCTAGTTGTCGGCTGTATTATATACTTTCAGCCTATTATACTTGAGCGGTTTATTCTCGTTTTTGTACATTGTTAATAACCTTTCTTTAATGAAAATATTTTACGGGTTATTCAATGTATAGTAATGGATATTTTTAGTTAGTTTTATATTTTTCATGCTTATTTTTCATACAGATATTCTAAAAACCTTTCACTCATAAATAAAAAAGGATTTCATTACTATTTATTAACAAAAACCTCCTTTTCAAACGAATGAAAAACCAAAGAAAGGTCATTTTTGACTCTATTCTTCATTAACTTCTACCATTTTGTCTTTATTCTTTGTATTTTCACTTATAAAATAAAAAAAAAACATTAACCAGAATCACAAAGCGATCCCGCGCGGTTTCGCCATACGCTTCGGCTGAAAACTTCCGGCGTCGGCGATATACACAGCCGCGGGCGCTGCGGCTGGCTGCATTCCTCGTACACGCGCAGAGTAGTTCGTTAAATCTTCCCCTTGCCGAACAATGGATACATAGGATTCTTGTAAACGAGCTTTCGGATGCTTGGAGCATTAGAGTACCTGGTGAATGGCTAATTAACGATTTTTCATTAGATATGTGTTTGGTTAAACTCGTGTATAGGAATGCTATATAGGAGCTTTTTTTGGTGATATACTTTTATAATAGTTTTGTAAATAGCATAGCAGGGAAATATTCATGCTACAGGATTGTTTATCATGTTTTTCACTCTGAAAATAAACCTCAAACACGAGTTATAACAGTTGTTCGCGGATTTTCAAAGGAAGCCGTTGCAATTTTAATTAGAAATCCGCATATGTATAGACGCTGTAACCAGTTGGTAGCCGCGAGTGCACATACATTATCCATTGAGCGAGGGAAGTAAAGGCGCGTGACTCTGTTAAAAGCATAAAATGAACGAGAGGAGACGAACCTTCGGCCTTTCATGCTCGCAGCAATGAATGTGTTTACGTCCGTCTTCTTTTAAAGGGCTTCTTCTCCCCGAGGATTTCCGGGAACTTGTGGAAAGCTCAAAGCTGTAAATCGATGTATGGGTTGTGTAAAGAAGTGCGAAGTTTTTAGCAAAGTATTTTGTAAAATCCTGTGAGCTGTTGTAATTTGTTGTATATCTGACTGATTAATTACTTACGTTTTATATATTGAATTGAAAATAGTGTAAGAATAATAAGACATTTTTTAAAACTTTTTATACTTTGCTTTCTTGCAGAAGTTAAATTTCTCTTTTTGTAATTTGGTTGAAGGATCTTTTTACTGTTAAATCGACCCCCGACAGTTATGATTTCAGGTAGCTACATTATCGAATTTCCTGCAAATGGCTAGTTCAATTTTGCGAATTAGAAGTACGGACATTGTTTGTTGGAGATTGGTTAGTTTTCTAAATAATTAATTCCGTGATGCAATCTTGATTTTTTCACTAGCCGACTTCTTCCAGATATGCGCTCATCAACATCTACTATTAACATGATCAAAGGCGTTCCTGTAGTTCAATGCAACATCAATGAAAGAACAGAGAATTAGAGTGTAATAGAAGTGGAAAGAAACAGAAAATACAGTGGTAAGAATGAAAATAAAATTTTCTGCAGTACTTTTAATGCGATTATAAATTATACGCAGTGTTCTTATAATATTATATGACGTGCATGCCTAAGCGCAGAATGAGACCAAGTGACATTAAATACGATAAATTTACAAACTATGAAAGTTGACATTTTCCTGTTCATATTATTTTAATTCGTTTATTAATTGATTCATAATACATTTTTGGAATTCCCTTTAATACAAGCTATCCTAAAAAATGTCACGTGTTTTCATATTGAAGTTAAAACACTGTGATTCATTTGAATAACAACTTCCCACATATAGCTTTCGTTAAAATGCGATTCTTATTTGAATAAGGAACGCGCGTTTCTTCTAATAAGAAGTTCGCTTTAAGAATAGTATACTCGAGGAGAACTAACTTTTAAGTGCTCGTGCTCGACACACAAGAACTGCAACTGCAGAAAGTGCAAGTGCGAGAGAGTATTGTTCTTGTCGAGAGAAATGCAAATTAAATTTGCGTGGTGAATTTAATTTTCGCAAAGCTTTTCTTTTGCTATACATAATTGAAAACAATTTCAAATACCTAAACTACATAAAATTTTGTTCTTATAGAAATTCTTCGGCTCGAATTAAATGGCCATTTTTGTATACTTATGAATTTTCAAAATAAATCATTAAAAGCCTATAGATTCTTAATTATGCATGATGCCACATAAAAAAAACCTTTCGAACATAATTTACTTGAACAAGTTTAATTAATTACAACTACTAATCTTGCTAAAATCTGCACTTCCTTATCTCTAACTAAATAATCCTAACGTATATAAATCCACAAAAACATCAAACAATAAAAAAAAAAAAAAAAACAAAAAAAGAAACCATCCCTAAAAATTTTCGAAAAAATTTAAAAACCTCCTCCGACCATTGAACCACAACACACGCCGTCTGTCCCCTTTAAAAGGGAAGTATATATATACGTATAATACGTGCGCTGGCGCACGAGGAAAAGGTATACCCACAAAGCCTCCGCAGCGGTGGCGGCACGAGGCGAGGAATAGAGCGAGAGAGTAGCGCGGAGGAGGAGAGTAAAGAGAAAGAGCCGAAGTACCGAGCGAAAGAGAGAGACGGAAAAACGAAGCACTAAACTCTCCTCGCCCGCGCTCTCTTGAGCGTGTGTAAGAGAGAGGGAAAGAACTCTCTCTCTCTTTCTCTCTCAGTGTATAATCCTACTTCCATCCTTCTCTCTGCGGCTGCTGCAGCGCAGAGAGTCTGCACGACGAGCCGCGCCGGGGCGTCGAGAGCGCGAGTCTAATGCGGAGGCGAGCGCCGTGCGGCGCGCTCTCCTTTCCTCCTCCGACGTGTGTTGCTGCTGCAGAGTAGGTACAAAAGTTTCCTCTCTCTCTCTCTTTCTCTTTTTTCTCTATTCGCGAGCGCTTGCTTCCTTATCGCTCATCTCGCGCGCACGTCTGTGTGTGTGAGAACTGTTTATCGCGAGGGAGTATAGGACTCCGCGCGCACGCTCGTGGTACTTCCGTTTTTCGCGCGGACTCCGTTTCCTCTCTGTGCTATATATACGGATGAGTGTATATTCGTGCCATGTGTGATGTCGGCCGAGTGTGTGTGGAGTAACGAGGGAGCGGTTGGAAGAACAGAAGTTGTATCGGTTTTCGGGGAAACGACGACGATGATGGGTATTTTCGATCAATTGGAGGAGATGGGTAAGAGGTAGGGAAAAGATATCCGTATATAGGTTTAGTGACATGTTGTCAGAATGCGGGTCCAGTTGCGTGTGGCCCTGTGTCAGTTAAATACCCAAAAAGAATTGGTGGTATTTCCTTTGCTCCGAAATGAAAATGCTGAAGCAAATTAAACAAAATTATCAATTTTGATAAAGGATGAATTTAGATACTTGAAAGAAATATCGGTAATCTATTTTTTTGTTATAGGTACTAAAATTACATTTGAAGAGAAAGGTTGGAACCAAATAATAATTATTGTTAAAATTTTTGAAACAACTATTTTCTTTCTTTACCTATATTGTTAGATTATACCGTTAGCCGATGCATCATACACACATTCCCATACAATTTAATAGCATAGAAAACCAAGAATCTCAATTTACCCTCCTTCGAAAAATCACCAATTAACAATTTAAAATTAACTATTCCTTACGCGTCACGTAAACAAAAGACATTGAAAATTTCCCACACATTGAGAAAAGTCCCATACACATACGGGCTGCGGCGCGTCGGGATGCTTACCGACGTCTTTTTCCAAAGAGTGAGCGAGAGAGAGCCGTCCCTCCGTCTGCTCCGAAAATAGAAACACGTGCGAAAGCACGACGACGCACCTACTATATACGCGCCTTCTCTCTCTTTCTCTGTAATACCTATATACATTCGTATATACGCGTACTCTCGTAGCGGCACGGAGCCATGAATTCGATTATTTTGAAAACGAGTCCGAGTTGCCGCGTGAATAATGGCCGCGGTCGATTTAAAGATCGGGTTATTATGACTTGTTGACGGATAAGGTTGTAATAGGCGTGCGGTTCGATTTTTGTTTTCCGTATATTAATAGAAAACGACTTTTTTGTTAACATTATGTTGTTCTGTAATTAAGTACATTTATCTTGATAACTTTATAATCACAAACATTCATTTAAAAATTAAAAAAAAAATTCTAATTAGAACCAAATCATGACTTTATAAAGCATTTAATTTAAAAATATATATATTTTTCAAAAGTACCAATGAATTTTGAATGAAAATACTCCGATTTGAACATCTGTCAGTTCAAAACACTTTTACACTTTACATACATATTAAATTTTATCAAAACCAACACCCAGCAAAAAACCATAAAAACCCTGTTCTTCCAGCCACCAACATTTCTCCTCTCTCTCTTTCTCGTGGTAATTGCAGGTATAAGTAACCGCAACACCACATCGCAGCAGCAGCAGCAGCGTATAAACAAACTATCTCCCGCAGGAAGACTTTCTCTCGCTCGCTCGCGCGCGGCAACTCCGCGACATCACCGCAAATCGGCCTCTTCTCACACACCACCTTAGCAAATTTCAGCCCCTTCAACATCATCACCACCGGCACTGGGACACTGCACACTCTCACCTATAGCCACGAGATTAATGAACCCGCGGGCGCGATCGTCGTCGTAGCCGGGCGCTCGTCGGCTATATACTCGCGGAATGCGGCCTCGGCAGTAAACTCGAAATTGCCCCGCTGCCGCTGCAGCAGCACACACATACAACCAGCGCGTATATATCCTTCTTTCTCTCTCTCTCTCTTTCTCTCTCCGCGCGCGTCGGAGGCGAGTCGCTAGCGGCGGCGGCGGCGGCGAATTAGTGCCTCGCCGAGATTCGAGCGGAGCGGGCGCCCCGCTGCTGCAGCCCCACATCACGCGCGTTCGCGAGCTGTGCTGCTGCTGCAGTTATACATTTATATATATTGAAAATTAATTTATATATATATGTATTATATGGTAGTGTGGACGTCGTTGATGACTTTGTGCAAAGGGTGTCTGTGATTTTGTGCGGGGAAGAAGAAGAAGAAGAAGAATAAGGAGAAGAAAAAGAGAGAGAGAAGAAGGAGAGAAGAGAGAAAGAAAGAGAAGCGATGTTGCCGAGACGGCTGCTCCTGGTGGCGGCGGTGGCCCTCATGTGCGCGGGCGGGCACGCCGAGCCCGATCCCGCGCTCGACTGGAGCCGCATGTCCAAGCTGCGCGACGAGGACAAGTGCTACGATAATAACGGCAGGGCCCAGGTGAGCGAGAGCGGATAAACCACGATTCATATTGTCTGTCTGTCTGTGTTTTCGTTTATTGTTGTATACACTATTGTAATAGTGCAACGGTGGTGTGCCGCCTTTTTGACGTGTGATATATAACGAGGAGGTACAGTGTTTGGAAATTGCCGATCTGAGTGTGAGCGATCGGATTATTTTATTTGGAGGTGCTTTAAAAAGGAGAAAGAGCGTTTGTATAATAGCAGGAATTGAAATTTAATTTCTTATTGAAAAATTTTCACTGAAGAATTGGTGATAGTGTCATTTGTAGATTCTATGTATTTATAATTTTGATGGCTCAGCAAAAGTTCAGGTTCGAGAGGATAGTTCTGGTTCATTCCAGAGACGATTTTTTTTATGCCAGACGAAATAATAGTTTTAGAAAAGTTTAAATTGAAGTAATAATAATAATAGTATTAACTTTCTTTATGTGAAGAGAGGCTTAAAGTCGAACGAAAGTATGAACGAAAAATATTTAGAATTGTTAAGTATGCGTAATTAATCCATCTATGCTTAGGGTGCAACTATTGCCCTAACAGCGAAAAAGTCAATTTTAATGACTGGAAACTTTTTTTTTGACTCAAGATTGTTAAAAAAATGCTTACACAATTATTTTATAATTAAACATAGTGTATCATTATCATAGAATATAGCTTAAACCAAAAACATAATCCAAATTACAATAATTTGCGTACAGGGCAAAGAATTACGTTAAAAAAAGCTGGGCCTTTCTTGGGATGAAATTTTCGTTCGGGATAATAAGTGCATTTTTTTCACGTCGTGAAAGTACGGTGCGGTCAGGTAATAATTAATGTGAAAAGAGGAATTATAAGGTCCTTATAAAGTACTTGCGGGTATTTTGTAAAAATTCTCGGTACGAAACCGTAAATTATCGTGAGATTTTAAATTGGGTAAAACCAAAATACGTGGATCAAATGTTAAAAAGCTTTGGAAGGGTTAACGAACTAATCGTAATATCTTGTTTATCGGCATTAATTTTGTAAGTAGTAATCTAGAAAATCAAACAATTTTAGTTATGTAATTCTTGTACACTTCTATTCCATTTTCTATTCTTGGAATGTTTTTGTATAGATTTTGACCATCATTTTAAAAAAATAAAAAATTCGTATAGGATATGAAATCTTTTTATGATATATTAGTAACGTCCTCGTTCGGATCGTAAAGCAAACATAATCACGTTTATTACCTTTAAATTGTTATTACAGGAAAAAATGTTCACAATACCTCATTATAATTGGCAAGAAGTAGTTAACCTAGTTTTATTGACTATTCTTACACTTAACACCGTACTTTTGCTTTATTTGCTGAAAAATTATTATTGTAAAATCGACAATTTTACTTTGAAATGACATTTAAAATCAAATAATGTTATACGTACTTTATTGTGAAATTTTAATTTAAAAAAAATTATGATCAAGATTAATTATATTAAATTTATCCTCTCGATTATGTTATGTAATTCTTCGCAAAACAATCGTTAGCGTGTATAAGATACTGTCATGAAAATTCAATCTCTCAATTTTTTTTCGTACAGTTGAAATGTAAGTAAGACATTTTTACTCCAAATCACTAGCATACTTTTCTACAAATAAAATATTTCAAACTCGGATTTTTTTATCAGCTACGAATTTCATTGATTGAGTTCATAAAACGAATTTCACAAGATACAAGATATGAATTATTGATGAATTTCACTTCATTTCATTCGCCTTTTATAGTCTGCAATTTTCATGACCATAATTCGGTGAAAACATGGTTTAAATTTACCGCGAATTCCCGGGAAAACCATCATCGTTTTATTTTACCACCGCTCTACATTTCCAATTATCGTACTTTTGCCCCCACCAAAAAAAATTACCCGAAATAAAAGTCGAAACTTCAAACAACGTCCATTCACGTCACGTGCAGCTTACAATATATTATACTCGATCTCCACACCCGCAAACAATACCTATAACCATATCTCTCTCACTCTCGTCTCAAGACAATAAAGAATGCAACCTCTCGAATTCCTCGTCCTTTTTTTAATTAAACAAAGTAACCGAATAACTCGCTGCATCGCTACATATCTTTCGCTCTCCGGCATCACTACCGCGGGGGAACCCCACGTGTGTAACCAGATCAGAAGGTAAACTCTGCTTCGCTGGCTTTTGATGCCCTCAGCGAATATATTCGTCATGTATATATAACGCGTTACAGAGACACGCGCGCGTGCGCCTCTTCGACTTTTTCCGAAAGAGAAAAAGATATATACTTGCGTGTATAGCGAGGTTCCCCCGTATTTTTAGCTTCTTTTCGGCTTCTTGAATTTTGGGTTATCGGGCGAGGGTTCGGTGCCGCTTGAACTTTAGCAGATAAAAAAGAGGCGACGGCGGTGGTGATGATGATAAGGGGACGGTTTTTTTTCTCTCGCGACCGAGTGAGAGCGTGTATAGTTTTAGTGCGCGCGCAAGCGTTTTTGTAACATCACGCACCGTTACAAAACTCTCGCGTAAGAGGCTGAGAGAGAGAGATGGTTTTGATTATTTTTACGGAGAGGAAAAAGAGTTTATATGGGTCTTGTTTGTGTCGTTGATAAGAATTTAGAGTAGCGGCAAAATTTCATGGGGCTTCGCTGAAATTGGTAGAAGGATTTTTGATGAATGAATGAATGAATGAAGTAATATGTTGCTATAGTGGGAAAATGTAACGAGTTAGTTTCAGTAGGTCAATGGCCAAATAAGCGAGAGATTGTCTTTTCTGATAAGTTGCGATCATGTTTGTCTCCAAAGCGATTCTGTGACTTACAAAATCGGTTTTAATTTGAATACTTGGGAGAATTCGTGCACTATATTAATGTACTGTAAAATTATACAAATTTGATAACGCTTTCAATTTGTATCTCTAAGCTTCAAGTCATGAATAACTCTCATTTTCGTAAATTTGTGGATATTTTTATTCTTTAAAATACATAGAATTAAATATAATTAAATGTAAATTTAGTATTATAAACTTTAAATAAATTATATTTTTTTCTATTGAACACATGAATTTCAAAGTGAAAAAATAAATTGAAAAATTGCGTGGAAGTAATATTTTTCCTATTTATAACAAAGGTTTTATACTACTTTGGTTACGTTTACGATCCTAGTGTAATATTTTAAGAAGTAAAGAACTGCACAATAAAAGATTTTAATAATAATGTGCAAAACTAATCGTATACATTTATGAAATAGAAGAGACACTTAGATAACATACTTAGTAACGTTGTATAAGAATTACAACTCGATTTCTTCCTTATCTTTTCTAAATATGGATTTTGTCTGATGATCAAACACTGCACCTTACATACTAACGTTGAATTTGCTATACTCCTGCCAAAACTTACCTTCAATATATCTCAAATTTACATTAGTACACTTTTTTAGCAACTCTAATTTTCTGTACAGTTACTTAAAACTACGGATACCTGAATTCCATAATTATTCCAACAACCGCATCCCTTAACACTTATCGCGTAATCATTCTCCTATACAACAACTCCATTGAAACCAAATCTAAAGAACCCATCATCAGCTCGAAAAGCACCTACGCTTACCGCGGTCCCTCAAAATAATAATAGTGAGAAATAGACTTGGCCCTGTTACAGAGATGCATACCACCGTTCGAGAACGCGGCGTTCAGCATGCCCCTCGAGGTGACCAACACCTGTGGTCAGGATGGCCGACCTACACCCTTCTGCAAACAGACCGGCCTTCTGCACCGCAACAAGTCCTGCGACGTCTGCGAGGAGGGCGATCATCCGGCGAGCTTCCTTACCGATCACGATACCAACGAGAACGTAACCTGGTGGCAGTCGCAGACTATGTACGACGGGATACAGTATCCTAATCAAGTCAACCTCACGTTGTCCTTTGGTGAGTTTTTGAGGAGGGGTTGAAGATGATTTGGCGATGTGTTGGGGTGATGTGGGGGTGGGGTAATGATACGAGGGTTTAGAAGATTGAAGGGGTAAATGAATGGTGAGATGATTCATCGTGAAATAGGGAAATTTTACTGCTTTAATAAGTTACTTATTACTGAAATACTTAATGTCCATTTCATTATATTTATGTAAAAATGTCGACTGGAAAGGACTATAATAGACAGTCGATCTGGTTTCTACCAGATAAACGATATTGAGTTAGTAAGACTTTTCTATAAAAGTGATGTATACTCTCTAAATGTTAAATATATAGTGAAAATTCACTGTTTCAGCAATTATAAGTCGTTGATCAATGAAGAAGTGGACATCTATTATTTAAACCGTGCAATAACGAAATTAAGTTTTAATTATCAAATAGTGAATATGAATTACTGAAATAAGGAGCATTCATATTACTTCAGTAGTAAACGACATAACGTATCGAACTAGTAAATCTTCACTATTCTATATTTAGAGAGGAAACTTTCGAGAAAAAAACGAATATGATAAAACTAAATTCAATCATTTCATATATTCACATACTACTCTAAATGTAAAATGGTGAAAAAATCACTATTCAATATAGTTAAACATATTGACCTTTTGAAATAGCGAAGTAAATTTTGTTATTTGAAAAAGTGAATATGCACTACTAAAATAGTAAAAGCTTTCTATTTTAAAAATGCACGACTTCTATAACTACACTGAATAGTGATTTTTTCACTATTTGACAATTAAAGAATACACACTTTCAGTCAAAGTATGCAAAAACACCCATTAAACGAACAAGATAAACCACAGCCTGCAAACTCGCAACCCAACGTTTACCTCGAGTCTTTGCACACAACACAAAACCTTCCCTTCTTCGAGCGAAACTAGACCATCGGCAACCGAAACGTTGCCTTTTCAATTATCAACTACACGCGCCGATCGCGATAATCGCACGATGCCGTTAGCGCGTAAAGAAAAAGGAAGGAAGAGTATACATATACGTGGTTGTAACACACAGAGAGCGAAAGATCGTGCGGCGATCGTTTCGACGAGGCGCGCTGCAGCTGTGTGTGTGTATAGATAAACACTCGTGCTTAATCGTTTATGCACACACCCACATCCGCGAAAGAGAGAGAAAGATGGAGGGGGTCAAGCTGTTTCATTGTACCGAGAGTGCATGTATAGGTACTTACTTTCTATAGAGGCGAGTGCGGATGAAGTTTTCTAGTGGGATTTTCGGGTAGTCTTTGGTGTTGTTTTTAAGTAAATATTAGGTTTGTTTGATGGAACAAGTAAGAAGTATCGAATCTATGGATGAATTATATATAGAGTATAATGAAGCATTGCAATTTTAAAGATAAATTAATAGCCGTGAGAAATGTATTGCTTACGGTTCAATCCATTGATACACTATTACATAAATCACGATACTTTATGTTTTGCTTTTTGTTTTCTCGGTAACATTACTCAATAGTTTTATCACCTAACATTGTGCACGCTTTAACAGAACAGTTACTTCTCGTAAACTCTTTTCGTTAGTTTTATTTTAATTTATTTCTAACTAGGTTTCGGCTTTGGGTTTAGTAGTAAAGTGTCCGATACATTTACAACGAAATATAATATTATTAAATTTATCGTAATTCTTCACAAACCAAAATCAATCACATATATTATAGTAAATAAAACAAAACGATCGTTTACTCGGCATTCCATTCAGCGCGTGCGACCCTCCATTCACAACTTTTCAGCTCGTGTCTGCGCGTATATCGCTACTTGCTCCATCATCCCAAGAACTTTGCCACATAATCACGAGCCTCCCTATCTCTCATTCTCTCGCGTCTCGAGAGGGACATCGCGTTCCCATTCATAGCGCCCGCAGAGAGCCGCGCAGCGATGAACTTTTGACTCTCTCCTTCGTTTCCCTCGAGCCGATAAGCCCGTTGACATCACACACACGAGAGAGATGTCCCCGATTCGCGGAATGTATAGAGCGGCGGCGGCTGCGTTTGAATGTCCATTCGGCAGGTTCGATGACGGATCTTTACAGAAACGTCGAGTGAGTCATTGCGCGAGCGATTATATAGTTTATAACGAGGGGGTGAGTGATAATGAGGCTGAAGGAGCTCGTTGTGCCGGAGGATGACGATGGCGGCTTGGCATGTTTGGGGGGCTTTGATGTCGCCGTGGTTTATGCGGTTTTTGATCTGAGGAATGAGGTAGCTGGGGTTCAGGTTTGATTTTAAAAGTTTGGAAAATTTATAATGTAGAAGCGTTGTTGGTACAATTATATACCTTTGTTTAAAGAGAACAAATTTTTTAGTCAACGACTGCGTTATCCGAACATTTAACAGATTGAAAAAGTATAGAATAAGTTTTTTAAAGACTAGCTCAAACTTGTTCTATTGAGTATTTAGATAGTAAAATTTAGCGGAAAGAAGAAACAGTTAATGAGTTTTTTTAGTTAAAAAATGGCCAGCAGAAGGTTTGATGTATTGGTATATATATACAAATAATAATTTATGGATATTACAGCGTTGATTAGCCAAGTTATTAGCAATTACTTACCCAGCTCAAGTTTTAATGGATAATTTATCAATTACCGAGTAATTTATACTTGCGCTTAAATCATTTCCAATAGAGCTGTTTAAATCGAATTACAGAATTATTATATATGTGTCGTTTTTCATTTAAAATGTATAAAGTTCACGGAACGCGATTTGTCTTCGTATACACAGAGATGACTTAATAAATCATAATAGCCGCTCTCATAACGGTCGTTCAATGATGTTACGATTCTATTTATAATACTGACAGTAGCTAAATATTGAGTCACATTCTCGCGAACGATGAGGTTTTAATTTAACCGCTTCGGCCGCCATAAATCATTCTCTCACTTAATAGCTCGGAAAATGGAATTAAATAGCTTTATAAAGTAGTTGCATCTCAAAGATGGTCTGTATACGCGTTATATACTTCTAACACAAATTCAGCTTGAAAATCTCGGAAGAGTCTTTTCAGGAAACCGAAACGTCCGCTATTAATACAGCTATGAACAAAGCCAACACTGACCAACAAGTGTGAAACCGATCGCGCCTCCGCTAATTTTGCGCGTTGCTAGAACGTTACATGCGCCGCATGCGAACGTGGGCAACGGTTCATTTGCATCATTCGCGCGCGCGCATGCGCAGAGTAAGTATAAGAGAGGGTTCACGCGAGTGCGCTGAAAAACCAGTTGCTCGGGCGTAATAAGTAATTCAGCTCGGAAGTCCCTTTCCGCGCTTTTTTTCGTCGATCGCTCGCCGGCGACGCGCCTTTCTAATTGTTTTTTAATGAGTCATCGAGTGTGGCAGTTGAGTATAAAAAGGACGTTTCTGTGTCTGAGGTAGGGTTTTGTTCGTTTTAGTATCGCGGAGCGGTGTATGATGATAAATTCAATTTGGTAGCGAAATACGAGAATACGGCTGCTTGATATATGGGGCTGCAAGTTTAATCTTGATATTGTATTGTCTTGCCTCAATATTCAAGACAATAGTCGATTTAATATTTATATACAGTTTTCGATACAATATCAAGATTGTGTTGTCAAGAATGTAAAGAATCTTGTCTTGTCTTGAAA
>UXGD01000187.1:0-82438 GCA_900474315.1 Torymus auratus | reverse complement strand
GAGAGCGAGAGAGAGAGCGAGAGAGAGAGCGAGAGAGAGAGCGAGAGAGAGAGCGAGAGAGAGAGCGAGAGAGAGAGAGAGAGAGAGAGAGAGAGAGAGAGAGAGAGCGAGAGAGAGAGAGAGAATTGCAAGTGACCGGAAGAACCCTCCTTTTGCCGACTAAAGGGGGAATGGAGTTGGATTTTTCATCTGATCTGAAACCTATCCTCAGCGACAGTAGAGGTGCAGGAGAATATTTCTGAAGATAGTCTGATATTTACAAGTAATTATTCAACAAATGTTCATAATACAAAAGAATAAGTGCTCTTTCGAGTAATAATCAACCTCCGTATTATTGCTATATGTATTGTTTCACCTATTAGTTAATGATTCTTTTCGACATATTTAATATACCTTTTTGTAAGCCAACGTTCAGCTCGGATATTTTTCATACCCGATCAACACGTTGGTCATCTTTTCCGCTTCATATACCTTCAGATGTACTTCAATATCTCAAAGAAATACTTACACACTACACGCCAAAAAGTTCGTGCAAGATAATACAGAACTCCATATACCGCCCGGTTTCGTTCTCTCTTCCGTTCTCGGCACGATAAATTACGACAATAATAAATCAAGATTATTGTTGTACCTATGGGTGGGGAAGAATTCGGTCGGGGGAGTAAATAAGGAAAGGGAGGCTGCTAGCGGCCACGAGCGCGCTAAGAAAGAAAATTAAGAGCCGCGAGTGTGATATGGGGGAGGGCAATTACTTCGTGACTCGCGAATGCATCCTGTGCGCCTCTATATATGTATATGCAAAATGTGGGTACGAGCACGTATGAGATTGGGAAACTGGGATTGTGTTTGTCTGTGCATCTATATATTATACGGAGTACTCATTATCCGAGATGGTGGATCATTAAGTGTGTGAAACTAGTACGTGTTAGATTTATCTAATGCTTCATTAACAAATTGAAGTTTTGTAAACAGCACAGAATCTGCACGTAATTATACCAATACAAGTATCTTTCAACTAATTGTGATTTTTTGTCAAAAGTATACAATTACAATCAAAAAACCTTGCAGTGCGTGAAATGCATGCTACACGACACATTATATATAGAATACAGAAACCATCCCACGACAAAGTTGAAACACATCATCCCAAGCCAATGGCGCGAGAAGTACGTGAGAAAATAAACTACTCCCAGCCGATCCGGCAGTCGAATTATGCTAATGAAAGAATGCGTTCGCACAATAGAGGCGCGAGACTCTGCGGAATCGAAAGTACCCGATCCATCGGCACATACCGAGCACGCATACATGCATGCATGCGCGTATGTGCCGGGATCGCATTCGCATTATCCATGGAACTCCCTGCGACCGCAGAGCACGTGACCTAATGCTCATCGGGGACACGGCGATATAATGCGCAGGCGCGCGTCGCTGGAAGTAATGCGGATCGCTCGCGCGAAAGATAGCCCCGAGGCGCGATTTGGCTCGTTAAATTTGTGGCGCGACAATGCGTGATTACCATATCAACGGAACGTAATTAGAATGAACAATGACGGAGTATTGGGCCTAGCCGTACGATCTTGGCTTTGCTGTGACTTTTGCTCGAAGTAATTGGCCCGGGGTGCCTTGTTTGGGGACAGCCTGGTGTGTGATGGGATAGTCTTCTTTGTTAAGCATTTTTAGAACATATATAGGTGTGGTATTTCTATTGAATCGCTTATATTTAACAAAGAAATTCTACAAAAATTGTTATGGAATTGTGGTTATCATTAACTATTAAAAGTTTCATATTATACTAAAAAAATGTTTCTAGTACTTCTCCTTTTAAGTGACTTCTCGTTCTCTAAATACCATGAGGAGCGGTTGCGACAATCAATGTACATATTTATTTATCTTATATTAAAAAGCAACATTTATGAAAAATTAAAAAGGCAGAAGGACACTCCTCCCGCGCCGATAAAGAACGGAATTCCGCGCTCCCCTTTCATCCTCTCCAAATCTCGTTGCGCGCGTACGCAAAAACCGCAGCTCTCCGCTTCGTTCAATTTTCACCCTCCTCCTCACCTCTTTCTCCATCCATCCTCTATATACCTCTGCGGCGAATTAAGGAATTTTCTCTCCCGCGTCGAGGGAGAGAGGGACCACCTCCCCACGCAGGTGGCGCGGCTTTTTCCGACGCAGAGCGTAGATGTCCCCCAGTGATGACAGGGACGCGGGAGACATTTATTACGGTGCGCGATTCGCGATTACAGGGCAGAGCGAGCTATGCGCTCCTCTCTCCCTCCCCCTCTCACTCGGTCGTAGAGAGAGGGAGAGCGATGGTTGGTTTATTTCACCTGCGCGCCCGCGCGTACTCGGCGACGCGCGTAGCAAAAGGGAGGGTCGATCGAAAGTTGGCTTCGCTCTTTGCGCGCGTGCAGCCTTGAGGGGGCTCCTGCCTATCTCTGTGGCTAGGTATATAGGATGCTCTTCGGAGGGTTATAGTGATACCGAAACTTAACTTGTATTAGAGGAATAATGATGTGACCTCGAAATAAACTGTCACGCCGTGTTTCAATTTAAAGTTCAAAGATAAAGTTATCTGTTTTTAGCCTTTTGTATAGGAATTTAAAATCTTTCTAGTGGACTTTTAAAAATATAGGAAAGTACTTAAACGTGGAATCAGTTTAAATGTTAATTTTCTTTGTCATAATGGAAATGCTATCTCTGAAAATCCGTTTATCAAGATAAAAAAAGATACAATTTGCAGGCTTGAAAAACAATTTAATGTTGAAATAATTTAATTTTAACACGTAGTAAATTTAACATCTGGTCTCACTGTTACAAAAGTTAAAGTATTTATAGTATTAGAGGTCGTCGTTATAACAAGATTAATATACTACTGTGTTCTTATACTCTTTTCTATTCTGCAATTTTTATTGTGCAAATCTGTAATTAGCACTCATTTACTAAAATTATTTTGGAGCTTTTATCAGGATTATATGTTATTTAGAGCAAATTCATATGAAAGTATTTTTTCGATTTTATAAAAACAATAATACAATAACATTATTATAATCATTATTGATGAGATGAATAACATTATATATTAAAATTGCTTTTTCAAAACTTAACTTTCTTCTTTTTAGAAAAGTTAAGATTAAGGTTGAATTGAATGAAGGCATGAAAGCCCTAGAGCACCAAAACGCATAGAATACGATGAAAAAAAGAAAAAAAAAGGGAAAGGAAAAGGGAGAAAAAGTTCGCTAGAAGGGCATTACGAGACTCGATTTATAGCCTCCAACTTCCGGTCGGCTCAAGCATTACGGAGATTAACAAACACGCGTCTTGCGTTACTTTACGTGAAACTAACTTTTCGATTGCTATTTCGACTATAATCTTTTGCTACTCAAAGGTAAACAAACCCGCTGACAATTCATTGGCACGTAGCTTTCGCAAACTAATGTGTTAATTCCTTATGTTAATTTCTAATGCCAATATAACTATTTGGAAAAGATAAATGAGATGAATTTAATTATACATTAATATACAAATCTTTTTTCCCGTTGCAATTCTTTCTCTGGGCTGATTAATACATTTTAAAAAATAAAAATAAAACTAGAGAACTAATATATTTTATATACTAATCTTCTTTTGAAGGAATCTACATTTTCACTTCTGGTAAAAAGGAAATTAATGCTCGTATTCTCTAGTTAAATCTTGGAGAGAAAAAATTGTAAAGGAATGATCAAAAATTGAAATATATGTCAATAATGTATGTCTTGAAAGGCATACATTATTTTACAGAAAAAAATGATAAGAAATGAGTTTTTTCATAAGATCGGAAAGGTCTTATACTTTAGATATCTCGAAATTAAGTCGCATTGGACCAATTCTGTCCTTGGAATCATATTTAGGGGCCAAAATACACGGAGCTATGGTGATCAAGCCTGGGGCATACCACTTTTTTTTGTGGTCATGTATTATTAACATTTTATTGATAGATTTTGTTTATTACTTATTGCTCCAAAAGCTGGTGATTTTGACAATAAAGCCAGCCTATCAACGATGCAATAGACAATACAGTGAAGCAAAAAATCAAATATACAGGATGTATGACTTAAAAATAAAAATTCAACTATTTTGGGCACACTAAAATGGTTTATATTGTGTGGGAACATTATACAAAAATGATTTAATTCATCAACACATCATGCATAGCCGCCAAAAGTTTAATAGTTTCAGTACTGTGTGTTCCGCCGTTGTATTCGCATAATTGTTACCTCCAGTAACTACTGCCGGGATGTTTACCATATTATGCAGCACATGCTAGATATTGTATAGCTTGATATTGTGTGTAGCTATATGCTCTGCTTTTCAAGGAACTCATCTAAACAAGAACTATATCTGATCAAAATCCTTATGAAACCCTTTCTTACTTTTGCTCGAGCTTCTATATTGTGAAACGGTTCAAAGAGGTGGAATGGCTAATGTTCCAACACGCTTATCGACGACAGAAATCTTTCGATTAAAAAATCCTATTATATATGTACCGCACTAATTTTTGGCATAAATACTTTATTATAAGTATAAATTTTAAATTTGGCACGCAATTATTAGATAGGATTACAGAATATCATATTCAAGGTCAAGATTTTTTCTACATCTTACCATAGAAGTTTTCTGAGAATAATCTTACGTGACTTATAAGGTTTTGTCAAACGCTTAAATGAATAGTAAAACTAAGGAATATACTATTTAGCTGTCTTGATAGAGTGAAGAAAGAAAACCACATAACGCATGATGAAAAATTATACTACCTATTACTGAACTGTAATTACGCTATTTCGACAAAGTGATTTAATCAGCGCACAAAGATCCTGAATAATTCGTGAGGAATTATTAAAAGAAGCTTCTCATTAAATAAGTGACTCTTTTCTCATTTTCATATAATTAGCCTAATGACACTATGGGTTCAAAATTACAATAATGTGAATACAATGATGTTATGATTAATGAGAGCTTTTGAAAATGAAGACGTTCTGCACTTGAAGATTATATAGATTACACTTTAAGTGCTGATATGTAAATAGATAATATTCACACTCTATAAAACACCATTAAAATTTAAATGGGATTTTAACTCGAACTAAAGTTAACGTATCACGTGCAATGTGAAAAGACTCCTTCACAGCTCGTACAACATACAACAACAATCACGTCCAAACCCCTTACAATTCAATGGGAATACATACATACCCTCGCTCTCTCCCTCTTTCTCTATTTGCCATAACATAGTACCAGCGATCATCCGAAAAACGGCCGCTCGCACGATCGCATCCCCAAATCGAGGCAATTCCGCGATGCGCCGCATAAAACGAGGTCTATTTCATCGGCCTGGCCTCCCATACCACGCAGCGTGAAAATATAACGGCGTCGGGACGTATAGTTCGATCGGGGGAAATTTATACCCAAATCATCGCACACCCACGCTTGCTCTCTCTCTCTCTCTCTCTCTCTCTCTCTCTCTCCTCTCTTGTACTCTTTTCGCTCTCGCCGCGAGCAGAGCGGATGATTTATCAGCGAAGCGCGTGTGGCGGGAAAATGATACAAAATGACGCCGGTCGGCAATAATCGCTCGATTGCACGAGCGCACCACGGTATGTATATAGACGTGTATGTATGTAGAGGCAGTGTATGTGTATAGTATACACGAGGCGCTGCAGCGGATTTGCGCGTCCGGGTTTTTTATGCGGCGCGCGAATTGTGTCGGTGGCGGTGGTTCTAACTCTTCTGCTTCGACATGGAAACGAGAGTTCGGCTTGTAACCGTGATGTACGAGTGGCGTGCAGGATGTCGCAGTTTTTTGGGCTTGTATTTTCAGAGAATTTTTCTCATTGCACAGTGAAATAAAGTTGTTTTCAAACTTTATTATTACATTATTATTTAAATATTATTACAATATTCAGTGCTGTTCTATTCGAAGTGAATTATAAATTTTCGTTTACAAGATAGAGGAAAAACTAGTAAAAACTGCTTTATTAAAAAACTTTTCTTGTATTATTTTTAAATATCTAATATATTCCAACTTTAATAAACCTTATAGAATAGTCATTTTCATAATCCAATTTGTCGAACTATAAAATAAAAAACCTTCCTGGCAGGTTCAAATAGTATAGTATAATTTTTGAATTACAGCTACGCAAACCGCAATAACTAGTGAAGCAAAAATACTCTTAAAAATCCTATAGCGATAATGTGACTAAAATTGTGCTGCCGCAGCGATTAAGCAGTTACCGCTCCTATCGGAATATATAAGAAATCCCATCCCATTACAAGCTAGTCCCTATCTATGTACGTACACGCAGACCTTGCAGCGGAGATTTACGAGAGTCGCCTTTATGCAAACAATAAACGGCTCGCGCTTGTACAATCGCTCGCTCGCTCGCTCGCTTGCGTCGTTGTTGTTCCCTCGATAGCGCTCGCGCGCGAGGTTTGCGCTCGTTCTCCCAATGATTCACCACCGGCGGGGGAGGGTAATGGAGACGAATGCGGCCATAACTCCTCGTTCTCGGCTCGACGAGGATGAAGAGAGAGAGAGAGAGAGAGAGAGAGAGAGCGCCCGGCGCATTTGCACTCCAGCGTGCACGCCGCAGGTCTTTCATTATGCGGGAAAAGAGCGTAGGTGAGAAAGAGAAAAGGCCACGCAATGGTGTCGATGAGACGCGTTTGGCTCAAGAGCTCTCTGGATTTGATGTCGAGAGAAAGGGAAATTGGAGATGGGTGCAGTGCATAGCGAAATACGGAGTTGTGAAACTGTTGTTTTTTACTATTTTGGTTGCAGTATCAATTTTTGTCTAAGTAAATTAGTTTTCTGTTAATTATATTTTTCACAAGCTTAAAATGACTCATACCATGTCCACTAAACCTTTTGAACAACGATTATACTTTAATCGTCGCTCTCCAACCTCTCGGGAAACTATTTAATTTTATTTTAATAAACAAAGTTTGCACGAGAGCCTACATCGACGACGCGAGCGCGCATAAAAGCCGTCCGCCTTAATAATCCGTAATGTACTCTCTTTAAACAACTTTCTCGCGATAAGACGGGCATGAAATTTTCAGCGAATAACGAAAAAGAAGAAGGGACGAAGCCCCGCGAGCGCGTAAAAGTGGAGCACGGTATATACCTTGTAAAAAGCGTCTGCGCGCAACCGGGGCAAAGATTAATTTATATTAAGTGATTACCCAATTCGCCGTTAAAATATACAATTCCCGCTAATCGGCGATCATTATGCAGTCTCTCCGTATGCTCGTCGCGTCGTCTCTGATAAGTGATCGGCTTTCTGGAAAACCTGTTGCACCGGAAGATAGATGCAGCCGAGAGAAAGAGAGGGAGGGAGATGCAGCAAAGAGCGAGAGAATGGCCCGAGAAGTGCACGCGGCGGAATCGATTTTGCGCGCCCGGCTTAATAAGAACGAGTAAACGGGACGTGTGCTGCTCGAGTGCATAAAATGGGATGAGAGTTGACGGAGAGCCTCTTGCATTCAAGATACTATATACGCGTCTTATAAGAAATCTCAAGCTTCTTTTTTATATTTTAAGGTTTTGATACTCTATATTGCAGTATGCATTTTTCAAGTTTCTAGGTATTGGAGCAATTTCTTGATTTATTGACATATAGTTCTTCTTTTATTATCTTTTTCAAACATTCTACAAAAATCGTCTATACGGTTTATAAATGTTTGTAACATTGAAACAGTAATTATTTTGAAAGATTGCAACTATATGCTTTAGAAATTTGGTAACAACTCGTTCTTTTTATTATTAATTAAAATTAGTTTCCTCGATTCACATTATTTTCTTACTACTATTTTTCCGTATGAAACACGTGGTATAATAAGTCCGTATTGAATAAAACAATTACAGTTAATCTTCCCTGTTCCCATTAAGGCCGCATATACCTCTCCATTCAATTGAAATTATGTTATGTGCAATAGTTAAACAAAATTACACGTGATCTTCAAAATCCATATCTTATCAAACGCCTCGTAATAACGCCCATGGCAACCAGAAAAGGAGAACACGCGCGATCGACTCGCATCGCGCACCAAGTGTATATATACGTGAGCGATCCGCCGAGTCCTGGAAGCCGCCTGCACACACCGTATATTCGATGAAAAAGGAAAAAGAACGGAGATTGTTATTATACATACAGAGCATAAAAAAAGAGAAGAAGCACTCGCGCACGCGCACGCGTTTGATTATCAGAAAGAGGGCAAAAAGGATGTTGCTGGAATCGTTAGCGCGTATCGCCTTATACGTTTTCATACCCACCGCGTGTGCGCATCTATCCAGTTATGTTTTTCTCTTAACGGATATGAGGAAGAGAGCAAGAGAGAGAGAGAGAGAGAGGAGAAGAGGCCGATTTCACGAGGGCATTACCGGATAATGGTACGCAATTTCTGGCCTCTTTGCTCTCGAGCGGTTTCACACCTCTGCGCGCACGATGCAAAAGGTTAAGCCGTGGCGAGGATTTGCACATGTATAGCGCGATCAAGTGAACATGGCTTAGTGTATGTGCGAGCATGCGCGTATGTGTGTATGCAACGCCGAGTTCGTGCAGCGACGGCGTGGAGGATCGTTTTGACGCCTCGAGTGTTGCGGGATTGTTTCTGTTATATAGAGGGGAGCGGTTAATGGATATGAAACGGAGCGATGCATGAAGTATACTTTGATGTTTCTACACTTTTTTGCACTATTCATAGTAATACTATACGTGTAGTGAAAAAATTCCTTGATTTAATATTGTCGGGTAATTTAGTGCTTCCAAATCCATCTAATTATTTCAACCACACTTATTTTAGTCAAGTATTATTTACATTGACAGGCAAATCAATTCATTATTATAAATAGATTCGAATAGACTCTAAGACTTCTAGTAAGAATAAGTATCTTTTAAAGGTACGCTATTCCACGATTTTCATGTTTTAGTTACTTTCATTATATACTAATGATACAAAATATATAAATTTCCCAGAACAGTTAGCATACATCCATTACTCATTATAAAAAAAATATAATCGGATAAAGATCAATGTTTTCCTCTAAAATTGTCACCACGAACAATCGAAAATCACCTCCAAACATTCATCCATCACAAAGCATCAAGAAAATTATCAAACCGCAGACACAATACGCCACTCTGCAGGCTACAATGATGCTGCACAATACGAGAATACCACCCAACCTCTCTCTCTCTTTCTTATTCTATAACGAAAACGAGACGTTAAATAGCACCGCGACAATCGGCTTGGAGTCATGAAAATCGGCCCTCCCCCGTCCATTCATCCCTAATTCATTCTAACGTTCTCGCTCTCTGCCCTATCACATCCATTACAATGCGATGCACTGGCCGCGCGCACGCGCCTGCTATGGGGGCGGACACCGTCGGCTTTCGGGGCGCGAAAGCTCAGCGGGTGATCCTCGCGCGCACGCGAGACGCTCTTTCGTCGACTTGTGCCGATTCACGCTTCCGTAGGGAGATCGAGTCGGCGCGGCGCAGTGGTTTTCTCGGGAGGTTTCGAAGAACTCGGATAGCGCAGGGCCGGTGGTTAAGCGGTGATGTAGTGCGGCGGTGACGCGAGATCGGGAGATTCGGTGATGAATGTTTCACGGTGACTTTTTAGTCGAATGTTTTAATGACACTTTATAGCGCACTAAGGAGGTGAGAATGAGATGAGGCGATTGGGTTTGATATTGTTGAAGGAAATTTGAAGGTGGATGTATAATGATAAGTTTTCAGAAGGACCTTTAATATTCTATTTCTTCAAAAGAATTTATGAACACAACCCTAACTAGTAAATGTAAACAGTATTGTATGTCTTTTGGGCGCTAGACATGATTGATTAATCATCTTATTACCGTGAAACCCGACCGTCCATAAAAACAAATTTTGTCAGGTTGACAAGATTTTTCGACAAACATCAATTAAACTATTCTTTAAACGTCTAGAGATCGAAAATGTAAACTATACACTTCAGTCCATCACCTCGACTCCTGCAATAACATCAATCATCATCATCGCTCACGTACCCCAAGCAACCCGACCGCGGAACAAACATCATCGCTAGCCTCCCTCTCGCGCCACCCCCGACTCGCGATAGTTCGCATGCTTGCGGGGCGAAGGCTCTCATGTGCGGTTCGCCGCGGATTAATTGATTAGCTCTCTCTCTCTACTCTCTCTCACTCGTGCGGACTCCACACCACGAGAGTGAGAGAGTGCGCCTAACCGCGAGCGTGCGTGACTGCGATACCTACGCCAAGTTGAAGTGCACGTCGCCGCCGCGGCTTTCGTGCCCCGACCGAATGATTCGAATTATATTACCCTTGCGGTTCTTCCGTCTCTCGCACGCGGGTGAAGGTATGCGCGTGCAAAGGCGGAAAAAATCTCTCTCTTGAGTTTTTAGTTTTACTTTCCGAGAGGGAAAGAGCTATAGGGTGGTAGGTGTAAGCGTCGTGCGGTTTCGTTAGAGAACAGACGTGTTATTATTTCCGAGTGTGAATGTTTTGATGATTGCTATTTCGTCTCGCTCTTTTAGAGTGGTCTATCATTAGAATTATATAGTGATAATTACTGTTATTTTCTAGCTTCAAGTACAAATATTCTTAAAGCGTTTGATTCAAAGTGCGTATGGGTCCGAAGCAACTGCTAATTATTGTAATTCGTAAAATGACAAATATACATAAATAGGAATAGTCATTATTATGAATACGTGCTTACAATTAGTATTAGACGACACATTGCTGACTTTGATAAATAATTTCAATTATTTTTGTCAGTTGCAATCATTCTATAATCTTTAATGGTTTTGAAGCGATAATTTGAAATCCCCGTAAGAGTAAAAAACGTACAAGTTAATATTTATCAATGTCCAACAAAAATTGAAATGATAAATAATCGTGAAAGTATTACGAAGTAAGACAGAATTAATACATATAAGATACTGCAGGTCGCTCGCAGCCAGGGACTATTCGAGCGATAAAATAAAATCTAAACATCGCGAATAAAATTTCACTTTTGCGCACTTAAAGAGATCTACGGCTCGTGCGTATATATGTGCTGCAGTTACGCGCATTTCTCTGGCCAGTCTTCTGCTATCGTGGCATCGAAAAATCAGCCTTCGCCCGCGTATACGCACACACCTATGCGCTATAAAATATGGGATAGAGCTCGAAGAGATCGAGTCCACGCGCGCGCGCTCTCTCGCTCCAGATTCATTATAGCTTTTATATACGCGTGCGGCCCAAGATAGACCCACCTCGGAGATACCACCAGTAGATAAGGCGGTAGAACAGAGAGAGAGAGGAGAAGGAAGGGGGAGAGATAGAGAGCGCGATAATTAGAAAATTAAATTGTGAGTAGAGCGAGGTGTGTAAGAGCGCGCTGCGTGGATGGAAAGATGAGCACCGGCGCGGAGTTTATGCTCGAAATATGCTCGGAGTGCTGAGGTTTGGAATTAACATTTCTACTTTTACAGGGAAATTGCGAATAATAAAAGTTATTTCATTCTCGACTTATTAGAGTTTACTGATAGTTTTCTGCAATGTATAAGTTATTTACTATATTATTGTCAAATTATTATAACTTATCGCTTTATGGCGTTTACACGAATTTAAACGTTGATTAGTACGTTTTCAACGGTGTCAATGAAATAACTGAAAAAATTGGTTCATAATTCTGAGGCATAATTAACGTAAGGCGTGTAACCAATAATTATTTATGGTCCAAAACCACTTAGGAATGATGGATTTTTGATTTTAGGAATACATTTTAAGAGTGATTTTTTCCAGAATCATATGAAACAAGAAAGAAAATTAAATGTATGATGAAAGTAGAACTGTTACAAGTAAACAATTTTATTGCTGATGCTGACTGCGTCAGAAGAATTGGTATGCATAAATTTCAATGGCATTGACACGTTCTTCAATTCGTGACGAGTGAATTTACATTTTTCAGTAATAATTTAAGACAAACTAGAATCAATAAGATTAAGATAAGAAAATCATCTTTAATACTAGGATAATTTACACAGACATATAATAGCAATCCAGCTGATCAGAATTTACCAACAAAAATTATTTACTGTTTGTATCCTTGATGATTTATTATTCTCTAGTCTTTTGTTCTCCTCTCAATATTTGTTGCTAATATGAGATTTCTTCTTCACAAACCATAACAAACGGCTATTATTCAACTCTAGTAAGTAGAAAAGAGAGAAAAATCGTACTGTGACAATCGATACTTTAAGCGCGCCTTTAAGTAACCCGAACGTATATATCCGAAAAAAAAAAAAAATGAAAACATGAAGCAATTCCGATCGGATGTCGTCGCGACGTTACGCCGTCTCCGAACGCGCGCCAGAAGTGCTCCAAAGCTACATAATAGACGAGGGTCCGACCGTACACATAGCTCGAAAATCCGGCGAGGCGCTCGGATGGGCGCGCAGATAATGGTAACAAACAGTCTTCCTTCCTGTACAGAACGCGTCTTTAGATTCTACATGCACTCGCAAACGCACACACACACGCGCGTACATCCCCTCGCTCGCGGGGGGAGGAAGATAGCGCGCGATTTCCGTATGCAAAATTGACCGTGCACACGCACGCGTGGCGATGGATGGCCGTGTATCACGCTCCGGGTCGTCGTATTAAAATATCAGAGGGAGCGAGAGCGCTCGCTCTCGTACACGATGCTCGCATTAAATCATCCACCCACCGGCCTCGCACTTTTTTGCTGGCGCGAGCCCGTATCGAGGCATACGATCGCCTGCTGGACCTGTTGTGTACGTGTGTGCGTGGAAGAGAGGAGAGAACGAGAGACGAGAGAATTTTCGTCAAAGGTTGAGATAGCGCAAGAGCAAGGGCGAACGAGGTTTATTATGCTCTCGTGCGTGGCTTATTAACGTCCCGTTTCACGATCGGGTTTCAGCGATTATGGAATCGGGTTTGCGGCGCGTTCCTTCCCTCTTCTTTTTTTTTGTTGCCAGCACTTTTTGTCGTGTATACGTAAGTGCTTATAGATATTATACTTCGTGGAAAGTTCACGTTGAGGGAACTAATTTTTGTAATCGACTAAGAACCTTTTCTGAATTTTTCGCAATATACTAAATAACTTGTTTATAAAGTAAAATATATTACGTTTTCTCAAATATTCCGTAAATTCAATCTTCGTAAAAACGTGCCTTGGATTTTATACCGCTAGATTATTAAATTGTGTAACGCAAAAGCGAAATTCAAATTCGATAGCCGAGCATCCTATATAGGCAGCTTATTTGCTTCCGCCAAGAATATCGAGGCCACGATCGGCATGTAAAAAAGGATGCAAAGTAACATCCTGCGCAGCGCAGCCTCGTGCGAATCTAATTTTCGCAGCTCCGATAGAGAGCGAGAAAGAAAGAGAGAGAGAGGAAAGACGATATCTCTTGCGTCACTCAATCTTTCTCTCGCACTCGCTCATCGCGCGCAGAAGGGATAATGGCCCAGCCGATTCCCGGGCGCAGAGGTTCCCACATTTTGCTAAAGCCACCCCCGCGCGCAGCGGCTCTCCTAATCTCTTCATCTCTTTCTCTCTCTTTCTCCTTCGCTTTTCGCGTATGTATATACATATATATATAGAAGCGAGCACGCGCGCGAGCGTATATGGATTCACGATCGTTTCGTGGTTCCGCACGCGAGAGATTACAAGCTCGGAAGAGAGAGAGAAAGAGCGAGAGAGGGAAGACGAGGTTAAGCAACGTTTCGACGTTGTTTTTTGTGTCTGGCGGGCCCTTCGCGCACGCGGGCCCCGGAGAGACGCACACACGATTTAGTGGCCCTAATTGCAGGGTTGCGATATTTAATTACCGGGTTCGAGGACCGCCGCGCATATAGAGGCACACACATACGGCAGAGAGAGAGAGGAAGAGAGAGAGAGATCGGCTCGCTTCTCTCTCGGTCTCTCTTATTTTTTCTCTCTTCCTACGCGTCCGAGAGTCGCTCTTCTCTGTGCGGGAGAGTGAGTTTTGCAGTGTCGATGATGTGTGTGTGCGTACGTGTATGTATGAAGTGGGAGATGGATGGAAGGAGAGAGCGAGGCAGAGAGGAGTTGGGGAGAAGGTGGGTTCTCCACCTACGTGAAACGATCGTCGATTTGAGCGGATAACGTGCGAAAATCGCCTCTCAATTGCCTTGATTTGCGATGAATTTATGTGCACAGTGAAAACATTACGTTGCCTCGGCTAGAGTATATATACTTGTGGAGTTGTTCAACGTAAACTCTTGAGTGTTATTTCACCAATACAAATTGTTTGACTTTTTCATAAGAATTATTTATATTTCAAGATTACTAAATAAGTGATTGGTATCACAAATATATTTAATACTAAGTATACATATAAAGAGTAGGAATAGTTATCAAGTGTACACTGACAAAATAATGCAATGATTGTGATAGTTATTAATGACTAAAATTGAAAATGCACTAAGAATGTATGAGGTAAGAATGAATTGATTAAAACTATAAAGCTTTACTTTCATAGGCTTTTTTTGAACATTATTATGCACTCATCTCTAAATTTAAATCAGTGATATAATATACTTATATCTCATAGTAACACCGGCCCGCATAAAGAAAAAGGTATGTTCCAGAGATTCCACCATGTCTGAACTTTGAGATACCCTAAGGTATAAGATTCTTTACATATCTTAAAAAACAACGCAAGAACAATTTTTTATTTATTTTCGCTACAAAATAATGTAGCATTGTTTATGCTGTTTAAGTCCATCTTTGAATCATCCCTCTACATTTTTTCTTCGAGATATAAATGCGTGAATTCTAAAATAGAAAAAAAAGAATTTGATTTAATGAGCTACATGTCAGTTTTCAAAATTCACGCATTTAGATCTCGGAGAAGAAACATTCCCAAGGTGTGATTCAAAGTTGGTCTTGAAGGGCTCAAAGAATGCTACGTTATTTTGTAGGAAAAATGAATAAAATAATTGCCCTCTTTTTGCAAAAAATCTTATACCTTAGACATCTCAAAATTCTGGCATGATAATGCAGAAATTCGGGCCTGTGTAATCCGTGAAAATCCACTGTTAATTAGTGAATATTCACTATCTGTCAGTTATAAATGTAAAATTGATTGGTATCCACGTATGTACATGCACTGATTCAAATTTAGAGAGTAGAAATTTATAAAAATCAATATATTAATTTCTTCTAGATTTCAAGATTTATGTCTTCTCTCTAAAATACACAAATTGATTAATGCTTGTTAGATAGCATTCCATAAATCTAAACACTCGGCCAACACGAAAAAATATCAGAGAGGATGAAAAATTGTAAGAGCACGATATTGAATTGCTCATCGGCCACACTACCCACGTATAATCACGCAGACGCGCGAGTTATAAACCTCCTCCATCGCGCGCGAGAGACGTGAAAATCGGCGCCTGGCGCACAGTGGGTGTGCTTTAATTTTCCGAGCTCGCGCCCCATAAACCACGCGCCCGCTCGTTATGCCTATACGTGTACACGCGCACACAAACACACTATAAGCCCGTAGAGCCCGTAGGCCGTTAACGCGAGGCGCTTCGACTTTTTATTAAACGCCAGTTCGCACATACACACACACGCGCTTGGTACACGAGGCCACCATTTTATTTCGCACCTACGCGATATTTTACTCTTTCTCTTTCTGGCTTTCTTTTCTCCCCCTCCAGCGCCTTGCACTCTCCTCCCACGCCCGCTGGTGAGGGAACGCGGACCTCTTCAGAACTTGTTTTGCACTTGCGTTCTATTAAGGACCCTTTTACTTCTTTAGTGTTTATTTTTCCTCTATACTGCAACATGGAGTTCAAGGGATTCCAACGTGTTTTTTCGCAACGCAAACACTGTTGATAATAATTTTCATTTCAGGTTTTGATTATGACCAATGATATATTTTGTATTATACAGACGTATGAATGTAAATAATCGAATTTTAAGGACTGCCATTCAATTGGAATGATTAAATTGGAATAATATGGAATAATTAAATTCACATTGAAAAAGAAACATTATTTTGACAGTTATTGCTAAATATATAAGCACACTTTTCATGATAGTCTGCAAAGTAACATCTCCCAAAATCTTAGAAAAAAAAAATAATTTCTCACGATTATAAGTTAGTTTCCAAATACGTTTATCGTATCACAACACATACGCCGTATATGCATACACTGTTAATAACTGAAGCTGAAACTATGGAAAAAAAAATATTTGCAAAAATCATAATTAAAAGAACACACTGTAAATCAACAGGTCTCCATTAAAAACATACTCCGAGCATCCATATCTCTTTTTATCGTTGTTCCGCTCTTCCTCCTCCTCTGCCTCTCTCATTCCACCCCGGTGCATATATCACCGTCGACCCAGCTCGCCGGGGTCCCCGGGCCACCATCTTCTCTCCTTCCTCGTGAACTGGTCCCCGACTCGCGCCATGTTGGTACACAGCCGGCGCACGTATGAGTGCAAGGGATTATACATACTCGATCCGTCATACGTGTATACGAGCGAGCATTGTATTGCCTTTCTGCCGCGCCTCTCTCGCCGCTTGCTTGCTGGATTCCGAACGCAAGTGCACGCTCTTCGATTACATGAGCCTTTTACGGACGAGTGTGAGTCTGTGTATGGCGATACACGGGTACAAGCTCAATGAGGTAAAAGAGGAGGGAAACTTGCGAAATTAATTTTTGAGTCGCAGGCGTTTTATTTAAAGTTGCTGTAAATATTAATATGATAACTTTAAATAATGTTAAATATCCGCTTGTAGATAGTTTTATTATTTAGCCATTGAATTGGTTAGGTAATTATATTTGTAAATCGCAAATTTAGAAGTTTTATTTTTATCATCTGATTATCTGCCTAAATATTATATTTATATCCAGTTTGAACTGTAAGATTACTTAGAATAAGTAAAAGAATAAATAAAAACGTTAAACTAAACGTAGATCATGATAATCATTAAAATCACCTGAACTGATAGTGAGTGTCGACAGTAACTTTCATTATAATGTACATAGTAAATATGTATATTATTTACAAACTTAATGTGAATGTTTTTTACAAAAAAGTTTTGGTAACAGTTACCATTTTTTCTTATCTCGAAATTAAACAGACAAATACTCGATGAGAATCATCATCACAAGTATAGAAGTGAATTCACGTTCCAAGTATGTATAAACGAGTCAGAAGTTCATAGTAGTAATTAAATGTAGATACCAATCGTACAAACAGTACTTGGTAACGCAAAACTACACTAGTCGAGATCGATCATTTTCGTATCGGGTTCGTGTTCACAGTCCAACCCCCCCCCCCCTCTCTTTCTCTCCCTCGCATATTACAGAAGTCAATAGCACTCGTCATTCGTAACACACACTCCCGTAAAAGCTTTCCGAGGCGATATTTCACGAGGGCCAACATACAATTACGTGATTAATTCCTTCTATATTTTACATAATCGTCCATATAATTATGACAGAGACATTTATATGTACACTTGATTAACCGCTGCCCTGCCCCATTCATCACATAAACATTCTCATGAATTGATTAGCATACCTGCACTCCGTGCGCACACAATGCCAATACTCATACCATTTGCTACATTGAAAAAATCCCATGCAAAGGATATTTCAAGCAATTGCATGCGTGCATAATTACCCATTAGCGAAACCGGCATTAGCGCGAGAAAAATTTCAGACTCGTCGTTTCCGTGCGACGCTGAGAGAAAAGCGAGAGATAGCGAATAAAGAAGAGAAAGAGAGAGCGAGAGATGTACGCTTGGTACCATACTTCATGCACCGCCATAAATCTTGTCAATGAAGCGAATCGTGGAAACGTGCCACACGCCTACTCGAGCGCGTGTGCAGGAATCTTTTAATCGCTGCTAATAACAGGCCTACCAACACTGGTGATGCCCTCGCGCGAGTTGCAGCCAGACTGTGGCGCCCTCTCTCACTCTCTTGCACGCACCAACGTGCTCCACTAGTTCCTTCCCTCACGCGCGAACGGGGCTACCGCATGATTGATAAGTCCATAAAGTCCGCGTTCCCTTTTCCCTTTCGGGGGTCAGAGTCTCTTCGTCGATTCTTTCGTCTTTTTTCTCCTCTACCTCGGTTTCTCTTATATAGCCGCGGGGGACTTCCGTGACAGGATGATGACCGTGTCCCGGCTCGCGGGAATCATCGTCATTACGTTTCGCGCAGGGGTGTAATGTACGGGTTTGGCTATGGGCCTGGTGCAAGCGCGCGCGCGCGTCGTCAATGCCACTGCCACCGAATTCCTAAACGCCGAGGTCTGTAATTCGCGCAGAATATGAGAGCTGAGAAGTTCTCTCGAGAGTGGGTGATTTAGCGCTACCGATCGCTCGCTTTCGATTAGCAGAGGATCGTGTTTTATGGAGGATTTTGCGGAGTTTGGCGGGGGATGAGTAAATGGTTGCCGGTGATTATCGAATTGTTGGCATTGTTTTGGATTATTAAGTGTGATTTATGTGGATGTGCGGACTGCAAAGGAATTCGCTGGAGACTTTAAACTGGACCGGTTCTTTTTTCTACCGATAGAGAATTGTTTATATATACAATTATAAATGAAATACGTTATTTTTTAATTCTTCATCATGTAATAAATCTTTCATTTCTGCTTATATAAACAATGTCATCTTTTTCTACCGAAGTTATCTTACTTATGCCTTTTAATATCTGCATGTCAATGATTTTACAAAACCATTTTAATGATTATATTTAATTAATACATTTATCCTTTGAACCATGGAAATTGTTTCATATAAGGTCATGTAGTAGATTGATTGCATCAGGCCGTGTTCCATAGACATATTTACACTCAGAAAGAGAATCAGCCTGATACAATAATTTTGTTTGGGTTGGGAATATTTTTATTTCCTATAAAAATATCAAGCAATAAATAGATGATATTTTAAAGTAAGTTAAACCTTCTCGCCCAATTTTATTCTACCAGGTAAGAAAACAGAAATAATGTCAATTTTTGTCAGAAAATGTCAACTAAAATTAGCATAAAATTCTTCATAGGGTTCCGTTAACATCTATTTACACTAGATATTAATAAAAACTTCATCTTTGTTCCCAACCTCCATGGATGAAATCATGAAACAAGGGTTTGTTTTTGTTCCAAAAAATGAACTTCTGAAGTTTTAGCCAAATCCATGATCTAGTGGTATGCTTTCCTTGTGAGTAAAACATTTTTTTGCGTACCTGGTGTACCTTTTATTTGAGCATTGGGCGATGTTAATATTTCGGATTTAAGCGAAGTGCATGCAAATAGAGCAACTTCATCTCCATGCAAATTTCGGTCTTGTCTATAAACTTTAAGGCCTTCAATCAAAATGATGCCATCTGAGACAGATGAGCTTAATCTAGTCTCTACCACACCAAATAAGTGGTAAAACGACCGAGAAGTAGTATTGATGAAAAAGGTCCTCAATACACTCTGATTTCTCTTGAGGTCATCAGCGAAGTTCTGGATTAGTTAATTGAAGAGGGCAAATTCCGTGTTCACGTTTTAGTGTATATTGTACAAATTATACAGTCACTGTCACTTTTTGTATTTACCATTTTCTATTTACTACCAATTATAATTGTTCGGTTTTTGGTTTTCGTTTATTAGTTTCATTATAAGATTCCTTCTTTTTCACATCTTTCATCTTTGATAAATTTCCTAGTCATTTACTAGATTTGAGTCTAGAACCAATTCTGCTGCCTTACGTAATTCAGTAAGACATCGTTCTATTACAAAGTTTAAAGACGAAATAATGATGACACCTTTGTTTATTTCTGGAATGAAAATTAATGAAAATTAACGTTCCGAGAAGAAACAACGGTGCCATCGTTTTTACTTTAAATTTTGTAGAACAATATATTACTGGATCCCGCAGCGCAACTGAATTTGTTCAAGCCGTAAATTGATCTTCTGTTTTTGGTATTAATTATTTGTACTTATTCAGCCGATAAAATAGTGTTATTATAGTAAAGTACAGCACGACACTCCCATGCATCCTATGTTAATAGCATGTATGCGCAGACTTTTAAAAATATTATATTTGTCTTTATTCAGGTAATATTTGATGAAAATATTTAAATGGTGTAGAGTATTATCTGGAATCTCACTGAGAACAGTTTTGATTAAATCGTGTAAGGAGAAACTCGTAATATGAGTTTTTGTTTTAAAATTAAACTGTCAACAACATGAGTCAGTGGCGGACTGTTTGTTGGTGTGTTCATTTGTATCATTGTTTATTAATGATATCAGTGATATAGGATTGATAACGATTTTATGCTATAGAAGTAGAAATGTCACAATGAAATCGATTGCAAACGTAGTTACAGCTTTACACGTATACGTTTATTGAAAACATAGTATAGAAATCTATCTATCTATGCCACAGGAGATTAACCTTTTACCATCATATAACAACTATGCTTTTCTCCTAACTAGTTCTCTACCTCCGTGTTCTGGTTTATAGTGTGCTGTCCTTCATGGAAAATTTGGGGTGTGGAAAGGTGGGATGATATAGCTTTGAAGATTCCAACGCATTTTAATTGATATCGAGAAGATGCATATGGAACATTCGACCTATTATTTCGATTGAACTTTGTTCCATACCTTTAAACTTTAGAATTTGAATCAATATTCTTCTACCGTTTTCTACCAACAATTGTCTTCTACCAATCAAACCATTATTCAGTTTTTCTGCATAGGTAAATTTTTCAACTGTTTTAAGGGCATCCTATTTGAAATAATTAGGAAGATGAGGTTAACGAAAAATATACGAGAAAAATACTGAAATGTTGATCAGAATGTAGTTGAACATTAGCTTCGACATCCCCTTGAACTAAATAAATAATTACATATAAGTTCAAGTTACTTCTATTAGACCGTTCTAAACAGCTTTCCTCTTACAAAAAAGCTTTATATATTCTAAATTTTCTCCAGAAAGCGATAATCTGGAGTTTATAGATCCTAAAGTAACTAATAAGGTTTACTAATACTAATCATTACCTTGCAAAAAGTTTTCTCAGCTCACAACGAGCATTAATAAATTAGCTCGTACAGCTATGAAACACGGACGGGTCAAACAAACCAAAAGAGCTCTAATTTCGGCTTGTAAAAAATACGTATCGCCGAATCTTTTTTCTCCGCCAAGCCGACACACACACACAGACACACGCGCTGACTGCACAATGAGAGAAAGAGAGAGAGGGAGGGGGGGGGGAGAAAGAGTCGAGAAGAAAAATATGGCAAACATTGATTTACAACGTGGCATTTTACGGTCCGAGGTGAAGGAGTCGATTAGAAATAAAACGGCCGGCGCTGGGCAGCGCACGAGCGCCTCTCGCGAGGCCGCAGCAACCCCTATGGGAACACGCGGAGTTTTAATTGCAGGCTGCGCGAGAGCGCGTCGGGGGAGGCTATTCTTCTTTCTTTCCTCTCTCTCTCTCGGTGAAGCGCGACCCTCTCTCCCTCCTAACTCTTTCTCGCGTTGTGTGTTTCGCTCTTTGAGATATACCTAGCGAGCGCGTGGGGGGAGAGGGGAGGAAGCGACGCGAAAAAAAGAGGAGACGAGACGAAGGGATACGCGTATATAATAACAGAGCGCGCGCGCCTTCGTCCCGCGATGTTTTAAAAAGGAAGGTGGGCCGTCCGTTCCGTCGTTCCGTTCGTTTATATTCCATGCCGGGCTGTGTATGTACGTGTACGCGCGCGTCTTTGCCGATGCACCTCGCATCGCGGCCGGCTCTTTAAGTGGATTTCCGCAGAGACTAATGCGCCCGCGTATATATACCTACCTGCGCGCTGTGGGAATTAAATGGGCCGCTTAATCGCTTTTAGATGTGCGCCGAGAGTACCAATGAATTCGATTGTGGACGCGTGTATACGTACCATAAGAGAGTGCGTGCTTTCTATAAGAACAAGTCATGAGTTATTTAAATAAGACGTACGCGATGCTGGCGCGAGGTAGATATTTTTTTAATTCATAAGAATTTAAAGTGTTAATAATTAGTATTACCAACATTATAACGACTTTCTTTTAAAGCGCGAGCATTTATCTTGTTTTTTTAAAATAAACATTCTCTTATCAGATAAGTAGCATTTTAAGGCAAATAAGATATCACGTGTAATTGTAGCTGCGAGCGCTTTTCCTTTCACGAACGATGTAGCCTTCTTAAAAAAGTGTGTGACGCAAGAGTTTTAAATGGCATTTTTACAGTTACAATCTTTATGAAATTCAAATTTTTATTCAAAGTGTCGTGTGCAGTTGTTGTTTAAATAAATAATTTTCTGCGAATATTATAAAAAAAACACAATAAATCTGTGTTTTTAATTATTAATATACATATCTATATCAAACGGCAATCATCTGCACGTTGTTTTATTGCACGTACGTACGACTTACGATTCTCAATCCCACACTCTAGTACATCATACGCTGACCGCGAAAACGCGTCCATTAGGCATTAAGATACCGCACCGGCGCCTTAATTCACCATGTCCTTACGCTTCCCCTTTTTTTCCTTAACCCTTACACGAGCCAGTCTTGCAAGACCACAAACAGACCCACTCCTTGCGCGCTCATCAATCATCCGCACAACTCGATGCCCTCTTTCGTCATTTTTCGGGAAAACTCCGGCACGAGACAGACGCACGGGGCGCCACCTGGCCGGATGTAGATATCCATCTCCTGGGCAGAGGATCCGGCGTGTGCCCGTACAACTCTCTTTCTCGATTATACTCGCGCATTACAAACGAGCCGCGCGCCGCGTTGTCGATGATCCTCTCTTGAACCCTCTATAAGAAGTTCCCGCGTCGGGAGAGAGAGAGGCTAATTAATCAGGGCCGAGGAGCACGAGCTCGTAAAGACTCGTGGTGATGAGCGAGGGAGATAGATGCGCGCGAGAAACAATGAACAAGGACGTCGAGGGCGCGCTGATTGGTCGTCGCGCGAGAGAGCCGCAGGAGTTGAGATCCTCATCAGCGATTCGCGCGAGCGCGCGTTATCTGTTGGTTTAATGGAAAATGCCTCGTTTAGACACTGCACGTATGTGTTATACGGTGTGTGAGTAGAGGAGACGAGAGGGGCGAGCGTCGTTACGCTGCTTGTGCAGAGGATTGAGACGTACACAGTGCGCGCTGCAAGCTAGCTGAGGGATCGTGACGCCGGGGGATACATAAATCCCATGATAAGGATGTTTAGAGAATTCTGCTCTGCGGGTAGTTTGTTTGCGAGGATGCGAGCTGAGATTAAGAATCACTTCGGTTCTCGTTGCGAAGCGTTTACAGTTCTAGGCCGTTGAAATAAGTAGTTTGATTACTCGTTGAAATGATAGATTTTTCTTAAAGTTTTTTAATAATAAAGAGTTATTCGAAAATACCACCATTTGATACGTTCATATGATCGTGTTAGTATAAAACATCCTGCGGATTTGCTTGGAAAATAATTGGAGTAGTAAATAGGTGTGAATGGTAATGGAATGTTTACTGAATTTTTTCTATCGAATTGAACGTGATTTATGATGACATCGTTAATAATAATTAAAAAATGTTAAAAAAAATGCTTTTCAAGCATAAAGTGCCATCCACACGAACGCGAGAATATCACACACGAGCGAAAATTGCGTAACCTCGCATGCCTCAGCTTTTTATCGCGGAATAAATTTCTCCCTATTTAGGTAATTTCATACTCCATTACCCGATACTGGCTACGCTGATGAGTATCGCGATTACACGTTGAATGGGTAATCGAGCCCCAACTCTCTTTCATTCTTCGCGCACACGCCAGGAGGAACCTGCGCGCAAGACGCAGGAGGAGGCGGATCGGGGATCGGAACTTTTTTCCTCGCGACGCGCTTTTTTTCCAACGAGCGGCGATGCTCTATGCGAGAATGATACGGGCGGCGGTAAATGGGAAAGGCAATCCTTTCACGGCAAGTTGTAGCGTCTTCGACTCGGCATGAATGAATGAATCGCCGGCGTTGCCGCTCAATGGAAATGACGCATCGCGAGGCTGTTCCCACTGGCTCGTGTTACGCGAGGAGAGCTTAAAGATGTCTGGCTCTGTTGTGTCTCCTTCCCGTCTATATCGCGATGGGAAAGGAATTGGCTAGCGTTCATTCATGACCAATCGAGCGGATGGAGATTCGTGAACGAAGGACGCGGTTTATCGATGGAGATACAGGAAATTCATAAATACTTTCACATGAGCTTAACTTACTCTTTCAACAATGGCATTTTATAGTAGTTTATGATGTTAATTTTCGTAAACACGAATATATTTGAAAAAATTTGTTCATAAGATTAATTATTATTCTTAATCTGCAACCAAAGCAACAGTTGCAATGGCAATAATTATAATTACATTTATGTAATGGCTATTAAAAAACTTTGTAATAGTGGCTTTAAATTCGAACGAATTAATTATGATCAAATGTGGAGCAAATTCCTTTTTTGCCGTAATTGCAGTATATCCTACGATGATTACTTGTGTTTTGTGTATGTATATACGAATCTAAACTGGAATCGCAGTTCTCCCACGTATCCACTCTACACCGACGTACCAAAATAAGCGAAAAAAGAAAAAAACGTTGAAAAAGCATCGAGCCAAACAAACAGAAAACAAGTGTAAGACACAAGCAAGTGGAAAAACAAAAGGCAAAAAGTCAATCTCCTCGAATAAAGCTCCAAGGAGAGCAAAGAGGACCGACCAACCTCTTTCTTACTATCTCTCTCTCTCTTGATACATCGTCGACGCGAGCAGAGCAAGAGAACCAAAGTAAGCGAAAGAGAGAGAGAGAGAGCCAGGCAACCACGTGATCCTCGGCAACTTTTAATTGGCCGCAGAGGAACACACGCGCCGTCGGAGAGGAGGGAAAGGAGGAAGCCGGCGTGTGTGCGCACACGTACATATACACGAGTGTAGGTACACGGACGCAGGCGCGCAGCTCGCGAGTAGGGGGGAAAAGACGCTGCTCTCCGCGTGCGTGTATACACACGGGGGGTTGAACACGCGGGATTAGACGTGCGCGAGAGATCGCATCGTCTCTCGCTCCCTCTCTCGCTCTCTCCAAGACAAAGACGGAGCCGAGGGCGGACTCTTCGGGAGGGTAACCCCACCAGGCAGCATGCGAGTCGACTACGACGACGACGACACACACGCGCGCGCGCGCACACCGATCCACAGAGAGAGAGCGAGCGAGAGAAAGAAATAAAACGAGCGAGAGAGCCTCACGCACGCATACGCACACGCACAGAGTGAGAGAGAGAGAGCAGGGCCCGCCTCCGCCCGAGCGGAGGATCGTCGAAAAAGGCACCTCAGTTATAATTGTCGGCCCTCGAGAGCCGCACGCATCAGGCTCTCCCGCTCGCTCTCCTAATTGTCGCTCTTGCGTCGTTTCGCACGTACATACACGCGCTCGCACACCGGTGCACTTATCTCGGTGCGTGTGCGCATTGCTGGTGTCGTCGCGAGGTCACCAGTGATCACACCGGAAGTGGTACCCCGCCCCGGCGGCAAAGTGCGCCTTCGGAGGTGAATGACTAAGCCACGATTCGATATGTGATATTATCAAGAGTGCAGTTGACAGAGTATATACGAGGATTCGCTACTGATTTTCCAGGATCAAGGGAGTGAGAAAGGAGCCACGAGCAGCGCAGTATTATTTTCGCCGATCATGAATTGCGCGTACCAGTATCCACAGGCGATGCATCCGCAGGGCGCGATGAACGTGCACCAGCCGATGCCACAGCAGATGCACCATCAGCCCGCCGATACTGAGTTCCTCGAGGTAATTAATCGTCGGTGGGAACGGGTTTGACGGTTTGCCCATATTACATGGATATACTGATGGGGTTTTGAGGAAGAACAGTCAATTTTATAGTCGGTTGTTATAGTAGACGACATGTTCAAGAAGTTCGATTCGAATTATACTTTATAAGGGCTCAAATTTTGGATATATAAAGACGGTTAATGGTCGTAGGATTGTTTAAGAATTTTACTATCCCATGAGGAAGCTAAAGGAGTTTTTTTTAATTAAACTATAATTAGGGTTTTTCAAACATATTCGAGTAAAGTACAATGCACCTGTTGTTATCTGATCCTTATAAGTTAATGAATTTCCTTTTACTTTTGAAAGTGTAATTTGAATAATTGGTCTACTTTAAATAAAATTATTCAACATCAATATTACCTAACAGTTGGATATTAATAAGAGATGTAGTCGATAATCTTAGAAAAAACTTCATCATTTCAAGTATAAATATATTATTTGGCATCAATATTTATACATCATCTAAGATTTGATTAATCAAATTTTTATTCAGCATTCAATGCATTTGAGAATACGCAAAAAGTCCACACACGTCGAGTATCGTAAATCAAAGTCGAATAAAAACATCGCTGGCCGTTCGTCTCCAGCCGACATAGCCTATATAAAAATCGCCAACCCGCATCGAATGCATAAGTAAAATGCTCCGAAAACCTCGTCCGCTCTCTCGCTTCGCAGGAACCAACGGCGTCGCGGCTCGTGCAAATAAAATCCTCGAGGATTCCGTTTCCTCCTCAAATCCGAATTGCAAATCTCTCCCCCCTCAGAGAGCCGGGCCAACCAGTTCGCATATTTCACTACACCCGTCGAACTCCCCTCCAGTCTCTCCCAATAAAATAAAAAATCCGAGCAGCGCCAAAGGAGAGATCGAGGGACGCGCAGCGGAAACAGAAGGGTGACTCCGCATACGCACGATCCAATTGCCAATCGGACAAATTGGGTTTTCGCGTCTGAATAAGAGGCCACGCGCGGATCGGGAGATGAACAATTAACGCGCGGGGCCGGGCTCGGTCACGCCCAGGACGCCGGCGTCGCCAGGACTGACTCTACTCCTGGGTCGTCGCGCGGCTGTCGACGCGAGCAGATGCTAGTGGAGCCCAGTGAGGCGAAGGCTCTGCCACCCTGCTCGTCGAAATTATTTACGAGCGGCTGTTTTGCCGGCGGATTAGGGGTGAAGATTAACGAGGGCGGAGCTGCACGCGGGAAATGCCCGGGAAACCGGCGTCGAGGAAATCGGCTGCTTAATATAACCTTTTTTTTCTTACACGAAGCTCCGTGTCGCGCGGTGTGTCGCCATTAGCTGAGGTAGCGTGGTTTACTTATTAGGCAGAAGGGCGCCGGGTAATTACACGTGGGACGCGCGCGTGACGAGAGCGGAGGCGGCGAAAGGAGTAACCGAAAATCCCCGAATTATATGTAATTTCGGCTGTTTGTATCTGCGCTCGGTTTTTATTTCACGCAAGGGACGCTATGCGCATAGAGAAGTAATAAAGGGTTACCGACTTCTAATGTCACGTTAATGCCTATTTTAGGCTTATTCATCATTTATCATATGTGGTTTCTACACTGAAATTAGATCAACTTGTGTACCTAATTTATGTCAACTCGCTGCTCTAGATTCTGAAAGGTAGAAAAACGTTCATTTCTTACCTGTAACGAGGGGAAAATTTATTTATTTAGAAGAGAAATAGATCCTTCAATGTTCTTCGTTGTCAATAGAAGGATTATTCGATAATTTATAAAAATGCTTCTAAACTTTATATTACTACATTTAATTAACTACCTTCAATCATTTTATTTTAATATTAGTTCAAGGAACGTATAAAAGTGACATACGATGTGTATGGAATTATCGGTACACCACTGGCTTTCTCCATAATCAAATTACCGCAAAACGCAAATTTCTTCGAAAGGAGGAAGCAATTGCGCCTACGAAATATGCCAAAACGTGTACAGGCACGGGTAAGTAATCGGAAGGTGGCGCGCATAATAGGAAGGAAGAAATCGCGCTTCCGCCGCTCCGCGCGTGTGAGAGAGACGTAGCTGGGGGATATTAATATAAGGGCTCGATGCGTAATTATAGTGATTATCGTATTGCCGTGGGGCGGCCGGGGGCGTCGCTCAGTTTGCACGTCATTTCGCAATCTCGCCCGGCAGAATTTGACGCGTCAATCGACCGTCAATGAGAGCCGACTTTTTTCGCCATTTCCGCGAGTACGTGAGTCTCATTCGTGAGGGAGGTGAGGAATTAATCATCGGCTTTTTCAAAATTATGCATACGCACGAAGGAATGAGAGAGAGAAGGGCTATTTAGAGTACACGGTTTCGCGTAAGTATGTGTGTACACTGCTGGCGTAATTTATGTATATTTTATACGAAAACGGAGCTAATGATTGCGCGGAGCGGCGGCACCGAGTGATCGTAGATGGCTGGTCATTTTAGGTGCATCGGTATTGTAAGTGAGGTTTCAATTTTTCTTTTTGCATCATATAAGATATTTTGATTGATTATCCAAAATAGAATAACTATACCAGTTTTACGAAAACTAAAATATATATTTTAGGTTGATCAGCAATAAGATAAATAATATCTACATAATAATTTGATATACAGTCGATAGTAACTTAATAATACCCATTTGAGTATCCATTTATATGTTGGTGAACTCTTTCAGAAATAATGTATTGATGAAGGCACATCCTGCGAAGAGTTTCAACCTCGTTTTACTTCAATTGTAGAAACAATTTTACATGCGCGAATGCCAACGCCATATTATCCGAACAAAAAGTCACCTCGTCACAAATTTTCCTCTAATCACCCCATTCTAAACAAAAACGACTTCTCATGATCAATTTCATCTACGACCTAAGCCAACAGAAAAAAAAAGAAAAAAAAACCGAAGCAGAGCGTGCACGTCAAAACGAGACGCATCCTCTGACACGAATATAATCTGTCATCCGGCAATTAAAATCGCTGAATCCTCGGGAAAACTCACTCGCCTTTTTTGCGTTGCTCCGCGAAACGCGATCACGCGAGCAGCACCGCCTCTCGCGGGAAATTCGCGCTGCCGCACGCGATTTTCCCGCGCGTTTTTCACGTCGAGAGACGCGCAACCTGCAATTTCCCGACAATTAGCAGAGTCACTGCATTATCTCTTTTGTACGGGCCACGAGGCGGTTAATTGTCGCTTATGAGGCTCTCTCTCATTGCCCGCCGCTGCCGTCGCCGCCGCTGCCGCTGTAATTATCGCCATTATCGTGTCATTATGCGCCGTAGCGGCCCTCTCCTGCGAACCTACGTATATCGTACGCGTGCATAGACCGGAGCGTATCAAAAGTTCCCAGTTGCGATTATTTTTCAGCGCGGTCCGCGGGGACTCGTTCTTCTTATTTTTATTGGAGGTGTCACTGAGATTTCAGATGGAATATCAGTTCTTTTTGGCGAAAACATAATTTTTCTGTACTAGTTAATCATGCATTATAATTTCTTTTGAATTGATTGTTTCAATGCAATAAAGGTAAACACATATACTGCAGTGAGAAAAACATGCACAGGTGTTATAGATATACCCTTAAGTTGTAACCATCTAACTATCTTTTTAGTATATATTGTGTACGCGAGTGAGGTCTCGCAATTATTCAATTAATAAATGAATGAGGACCAGATAAGTTCCGTTTTCATAGTGGATTCCTATATGCGCGTCTTTTCGTCGCGTTTTTCTGGTATCGCAAGTGCAACCGGACCCCTGCAATCACGTCAGCACTCCGCACATGACACTACATTATGATATTTTAGACTATAATTATAGTTCATGTAACTGTCATATAGTAATTGTTACTTTAAATGCGACTAATGAGTTTGTACTATATACATACTACTATAACAGTAACTATATTTTAATCTCAGTCTAAAGGTGAAACAAGAGGATGTGTGAAATAAATTTCAAATTATGAAACTTTTTGGAAATTTTTTTGGATTTTAATAAAAACAAAGTATATTTTTGACTAAATGTAAATTCAAAACATGCATTAACTAAGAATATTTTTAATGAAAATTAAAAATTTCAATAATAAAAACATACAAAATAATGAAATGCTAAAAAACTAATGAGTCATTGTGATTTTTAAAGATTAAACATGCAAATGTCATGAATAAAGAATCCATTATTGATCTTTTTTGTTTACTATATTAAAGAAAATAAACCCAATTCGTATATGATTCAGAAAAACCCTCTCAAATATACCGATATCAATAATTTCGATCAATTACCCAATATCCAGTTCAACAACTTAATCGTCCAATCCCCCCCTCCCGACGTATACTTTCCAAAACTCACAGCTTTATATTCCAGCAGGTCAACTTCATCCCATAAAATTTCATAGCGTAATTCAATAACCACGAGCCCCTTACCTGGTTATCGCTTTTCGCGGAGGAAATCTCGCTGTCGTCAAGTGAGCGACACCGGCACCGTCGACGTTTACGTTCTCATCGGCGAACGTTATATAAAAGTGCCCCGGAGGGAATAAAACGAGGGTGGCTCGGCGACATTTTAGTGGCTTTCGCCGAAGTGATGCCGCGCGCTCACGGGTTGGTCGACCGGCTGTTATATATACGCGCGCTCGCGCGTCTAGGTCTCGGGAACGATAAAAAGGAGCTCGCGAGTGCGCGGCTGAGTTATAGGGTCTCCCTGAGAACACTCCATAAATCTGAGGCTGCGGATGCGCATGTTCCCTACTTTTGTGTGTATGTGTGTGCGTCCGTCTGTGTGTGTGTGTGTTTGAGGATGTGTGTACTTGGACGGAAAGTCGAAAGCGACGGGCGCGCACAACGAGTTCGTAAATCAAGTGACGTTTGACTTCACCACGTCTTGCGGATTTCGTGCTTGTCACTCGTCTGTGTGCTCGTGCGAGTACGTATAGCTGGGCTTTTTTTTGCTCAAGAAACAAGTTTCGCGAGTAACCCCGAAAATCACACTAGTGGTTTTAAAGTTTAAACTTAATTAGTTGAAGATAATGTAATGTAAGCTTAAAGTTACATTTAAAAAAATAAAACGTATTTGAAAAGTATTTTGAATCAGTAGAGTTCCTAAATAACATAATCGGCCACGGTAAGTTTGGATTTATTTCTTTTATAAGTTTTACCGGGATTTACATTAAATTTTATTGTATTTTAGGGGTTCATACGTTTGATTACTTTTTTAACGAAACAAATAACTGCAACTATAGGATGTTTGTCATGGCAGGGACTTTTGCCATCGCAAATTATATAATAGTTTTAATACGTGCAATGTGGATGATAAGACAACATCATAATCAGGAGGATCGTTGCAATCAGGTCAATGAGGCAATAAAGTTGCAGTTGCTAGAATTATAAAAAACCTTTCTTAAAATGAGGGCTGCACGATATAGCAAGATTAATCTTGATATTGTATTAACTTGCCTCAATATACAAAAGAATAATCATACAATATGTATATATAGTTTTCGATACCATATCAAGATTGTCGTGTCAAGAATCTTATCTTGTCTTGAAAATAACCTAACATTTTATGATCGTAATACTTTTATCAAAATAATCGTAATAACAAGGATATACCCTCCAATTGTTGGAGAAATAGAGGGAAAAAGACAAATTATCATGTAAAAAGGGGAGGATTTATCATCTCTTACGAAATGTTCGAGTGATAAAGACTGGCGGGGTGATCGGCGACGCGCTCCGACGCTGCTATATCCTCTCGGTCCGGCTTACTTAGGTACGTGAGGCCACAGAGAGAGGGTGCCCCACCTAGCGGCGGCGCACGAACCAGGCTGGTCGGTGGACGGCGGCGCATATATAGCTGGAAAAATCAAATTTAAAATTTGGCATTTATTTATACTTAACCCAAAATTGTATTGTTTTTGTATTAAACCTAGTTAGTAAATTTGTAAATTTAATTATGTTCAGTTAAATTATTCTTAAAATTCGGTAACATTTATAAATTTAAAGTTTCTTAAATTTAATTTAGGACATTTTTAACACTGATGCATTTAAAACAGTCTGAAATCCAAATACCCGGGGGTGCTTGAGGTCCTTGTAAAAAAGGGGTCTACGGAGATGTGCGACAGTGATCGAGTCAATTATTCCAAAAACTTACTATCTGTGTGCCTTCCTCGTCTACGTGAACGTCGCATCCCCTGACTATTTGGGTTTAAGAATTTTTTAAACAATCAACCTACTTATTGTTGCACGTCTACGGAACTCTCTTTTTTGTGTGGACCTCGGCTCGGGTGGCAATTTACACGTGCTCTGAACTGGCCAATTCTTGACCTCCCTTGTTGTGTAATATACTATTATTCTGTTATTTTCTGTAGCTAAAAGCATTTAAAAAATAGAATTAAATTAATTTATTGTAGTTCTTTTTTTAATCAGCAGGAAACATTTATGATTACAATACATTAATATAAATATTTATGAAAAATATCAGTTCATCCTTTTGAGAGGTATAAAATATTAATTGATCTCGAAATCCATGTGATAGGGGAAAATAAAATACAGTACACTGAGAAAAATGATATATTAAAAATTACTATAATATGTAGTAACGTCGGGACGTACTTGCAATATGAAAATAATTACTATATTTTATAGCAAAAATTTGTATGTGTTTAGTAGTTTTGACTACATACACAGCAATTTTTACTATTTACATAGCATTTTTTTACTACAAAAAATAGTAATTATTTTGATATTACAAGTATGTCCCGACGTTATTTATAAATATTATAGTAATTTTTAATAGATAATTTTTCTCCGTGTATATAACCCATTTCATATCCTTACACTTAAAGCTATTTAAATGTCTTTAAATAGCTTTTCTCATTTTTCGTTTGACGTATGCTGTCAAGGTACTTCGTCATGTTATGCATCATATACCGATAATAAAATTTTGTTTATCAATCAGTTAATAGTTGTCGAGAGAGAAAAGTAATATTAAAAGTCTTACCATACAAAATGTTATGCTGTAAATGTACTTTATGGAAAACATGATTTTACAGAAAGAAAAATTCTTCAATTTTTTATTCTTGATATAATAAAATAGCATAAACACATGCTGCAAAGAAATTTGATTTACAACACCATTATATATTCTCTTTTGTTTTCCTAATTTGAATAGTTTCCTCGACAGTGCTGCTATATCTGCAGCATCTACAGGGAAAATCAATTCGCTTTGACTCAGGCGAATAATCACGATCTCTCGACTCGACTCTCGGCGGCGTATTTTTACGTCATTGTGAAAGGCACGGCTGAGCTCTCGAATATCCTCTGGCGCTACAGTCCGACGACTAGGCGATAGCTGCAATAATCGCGCCGGGGGATTAGTTTAGCACACTTATCCTCCGGAGAATAATTGAATGACGTGTTGGCGACGAACTCGCGTTCGCGCGCTTGCACGCTGGCGCAGGTACATTCAATTCATTACGCGCGTCGGTCATTAGAGAGACGCGCGCGCTCGATCGATTGTTCGGAATACTGTAATTGCGAAAAAACATGTTTAATTAGCGCAATTCTCCCCGTCTCGGTAATTATCGAAAGGAAAATTGTTCTTTGCGAAAAAAAAGAGTTAGCGCAGAACTCGATACTTTAAATACACGCTCGCTCGCTCGCGCGCCTGCACGATTCCGATGAAAATCGCGGAGTAATTAAAAGGTAATTAAAAGAAAGTTCGCGCAGGTAAGAATTTCAATAAAGTTTTGTCGTTCGCGAACGGGTAATAAAGTGTTGATGCGTGCGAGTGAGACGTTACTGAAAAAAAAAGTTTTATAAAGACATTATATGGTCTCTCCTTTGTAACTAACCAAATTGCAGACATAAACTAATAATTTCCTGCAACCGTACTAATGCCTGACATCAATAGTATAGGTAACATAAAAAAACAGAAGCTTTTGTTGAGCTAAACAATATACATAATGGTTTTATATTGTTATCCCCTTTTAGTTCAATTTAATTACGAAACACTTGTTGTCAATATTTCTTATTGGCTAAGAAAATAATGCGCAGAAAAACACGATAGTTTGTAGCACAATTTCTTAAACGATCCAATTAGACTGAAATAACTACTTCGTGGTTGAAAATCATTTATGGTCAAGTGCTAAGGAATCATTCAACGCACGATGACCACAGATGGCCAGCGAGGGATGACTGCTAAGTGCAGTGAATAACGACTTAATTCCTTTTGCCACAAGGATGACTTCTTCATAAGACTCACTACAAAATTAGTTGAGAGGTCTTCAATTATTCGTCGTCTTAATTCCTTTAAAATAGTATCTTCCTTTTGAATACAGTTTTCGTCGTAAATTAAACATTAACGTAGATAATAAATAAGTTTATAATTATAAACAATAAAGTTGAAATCGACAACACTGTATACGTGACACAAGCACAGCCATTTAACGGGATTAATGCATTACCTCCAGAACAAAAATCGGCGCTATCCCTCAATTTCCGCGAGATCGATTCACAACGTTCGCATCGCGTTAGCACAATTATTCGCCGCTGCCTCGCTCCCCATGGGGGGATAATTTGCTTACAAAGTAGATAAAAGAGCGCACGCGCGTCTTTCGCTAAATGGAATTTACGAGATCGCGCATATACGCGCGTGTGCGGAGGACTCGGGGGGAGGAAGCTCCCCGCAATCACGGGACAGCCGCGAGGGCAAGGAAACGAGATAGAGAGAAAGAGAGATCGAGGCTGCAATGCGCGCGCGTAATCAGCCATCGGAACGGTTCTCCGTCTTACTTATAACCATGTCTCTCTCTCTTTCTCTCTTTATGCATCCGCGCGTGGACTTGGTCATTTCCGGCCGACGAATTGTATTAGAGGAGGATCTCGCGCGCTCATACCTGTGTATACGATGCGCAGGTATAACGAGAAAATTTCGCTGTGCAGGCTGTATGTAGGTACGCATGCGCTTGCAATGGCTTTAATGAATTCGCGATGCCGGCCACGAAATTGCAGCTGGTATAGCTATCGCCGCGCTGCTGATTGTTCGTCATTACGCGCGGGGGCTCCGCAGCGTTCGGATTTCAAAGATTGTATGCTTTTATTTTGGAGGCGATTGCTATTTTCCTCGGATGTGCTCTTGTCGACGCTGTCCTTTTGCGGCATGGAAATGAAATAATCGAGCGGTGAGCCGAGTTTTCGCGGATGACGGTACGTAATGTGGCATCGTTCGCGTTGTAGGTAGCGGCGATGGCCGATTGGCTGCCTTTGTGTGTGCCTTCAAATGTCTATCGCGTGATGGTTAAAGTTATTACGTCGTTACGCGATGGCTTTGATTTATATTTCATGAGACAGCAGTTAAATTCGATTTCTCTTACTTTTGATAAGAATAATGTAGGCATAATAAAGTCAGCTTTTCAAATCCCTTTGATTGTATCATGAATACTTTTTTGCGTTGTTGTTTACGCAACGAAATAGCTTCGTTTTTTCCTTCATCTTTTTGTTACGCGTGCATTTACTGTGCTTTAAAAATCATTTCGTGCTGATATTAGAAGCATGAAGAGGAGAATTAAAACAATAATCTATTTAAGTCGTATACGGTTATAAATGAAACTACCAGAAAAGATTTTAGCGTGAAAATTAAATTTTTCCACAAATTTTATTTCACAACCAGTTTTCCAAAATTCTCTAAAACTAAAATCTTTCTTCCTCAAAAAAGCGTAGAAAAACCGGGACCCAAAAGCACACACTACCCTTATGCTGCATCTCCTCGAACGCTGCCGAGGGCAAGCAGTGCCAGCACCGGATTTCCAGCAATTATTACTCCATCAGCATCTCTCTCTTGGCTCTTCGCTCGATGGCCACATGGCCAAAGTAAAAGGTGCGCACACGCAGCCAAACTCCGCGCTCCCTCTATGCATAGCCGCCCTGTCATTATCCGCCCCCGCGCGCGCGATGTCCATTTTCCCTCTCTCGACCCCGAGAGACAGAGCGCGCACGCGCGTCTGCCAATCAGCGATCCGTCATTCGGAGAGTCGATCGCTCGCGCGTGCACAGAAGTCGATAAGTATAGATCCTGTCGATCGCGCCGAACGGGATCGCCAGGTATTAAGGAGATTTAGCGCGCGTACATGACGGGGCAGCAGCACTTCGTCGCGTCATTTTTCAACCCCGATTTCTGCTAATTTTAAAGAGAGGCTTTATCGCCAGGGGCACTTTGCGGTCTTCGAGGTCGTGTTCTGTCGAGTTGTTGTTGTTTTGGGGTATCCTGGAAATGGGCTGTTTGAGGGTAGCCCGTTGAGTTGCTGCCGCACGCAACATGGTTTGATCGTTTAACGTCCAAGTCACATAGGTGTTTATGAAATAATCATATACCTCATCTTGATTGAATAATGCACAACTGAAAAAATAGTTTTTTGGGTTACATCTATGTAACTGTAGTTTATAACGTGAAATAAAATTGTAGTAATATTAAGTTATAAATATGTTTATCTTTTGTACAAATTAAATCTATAATTTTTCTTTTTCTTTATGTTACAGGTAAGTTCCAAAAATGCTGTGATTCGATATTAAGGCATCCTTGTTAAGTAAGTTATAACATATAAATATATTTACCTATCGACAATGGCAACCATAAAGGTCTACTTTATTTTACATAGTGAATTGTTGTAATTTTATTTATTCTTTTAATTTATTGATCGACACTAATGGCCAGAAATAAATCTTAAATCAACTGCTATACTATAGTTCGATGTTACAGTGGGCATGTGAGTAAACATTTCCCATTTGTAAAATATATAAAGTAAAGTAGAGCTTTGAAGTCATATTGTTGTTGTATATATTTTTTACAACCACATATATCTAAAACTTATAAGAAATTAAACGAAAAAAAAATCTTTTGCTCATCATTATAAATCAATCAAGCAACAAAAGAAGACCAAACTTCCCATTTCGTGCAAAGAAAAAACTCCGCGATTGCTCCAAAAAAGCCTAATCGAGCTCGTAAATAACTTGGTCCACAATGACCTATCCGTCCTCTCAATTAAACCCATCGACATGCATCTTTCCCCCGTGGCGCTGTCCACACCCACTTCGGCCGGTCGTCATTGTGCGCGCGTCTCGCGCTCCTTTATCCCACGATTGTGCAATAATTCCGTGCGTTTTCCACGCTGGAACCGCCCACGCTCGCGCGCTCGCGACGTCCCTTTTTTGTGCTCTAGTAGCCCTTTAGCCCTTTGTGAGCGCGCGCGGCGAAGGGTCGGCTCGCACACCTTTGTCGGTGTGGCTGCTTGAGGGGGATGAAAGTGTGTGAGCGCGCGGCGGCTATATCGGCGAGTGACACGCGATATTCGCATCATCACCTCGATGGGTAACGAGGCTAGCGGCTCGTTTTCCTTTTTTTTATTCTTTTTTTTTCTTCCTCCCGAGGGAGCGTTCTTGCCCCTTTTCTCCTCGCGTTTTCGAGGAGAAAATTGTTTTTCTCGCTCGTGCGGGTATATTTTTCATTCTTGAGAGAGGTGGGGGCGCTTGATTTCGTGTTTGATTTCGTAAATAGGGAATGAGTAATGTCGGGACGGGGAGAGGCTCGCGGAGGCGTAGGGATCGCGGCTTTTGTGCTATTGATTCTCGTTTGTGATTAGGAGTGATGTGTGGGCTTTGTGATTTCTGATGTAACTGAAAATTTATTGCGCATTATTTGTTTGCTGATATTGTAATTGAATTGCTGGAGAGCTGAAATGTTTGCGTCGAAATTTAATCGAATAAATTATTAAAACTGGATTACATAGATATATTTAATTATTCTAAATTTCTCTTTGAAATTAGTTTGATTGCATCACTAAAACAGTCAAGCATGCCATTTCGTGAAACTCAGTGCAATACTACATGAACAAATTTACTTAACTCTGATAGAAAATCAACAATATTTTATAGCTAACGTGTTAATTAAATGGGAGGATTTTTAGCAAAAATCATAATGCAAAAATAATATAATTCATCTAAAAGTTCTACTATACATATTCTGTGAATACATAACAAGCAATGTTCCTCTTTACCTATAAGGTTAACTAAAAAATAGCTAGCTTTTGGTTAACATACTTCTACCAGGGAAGATTCAGATAATTTATACTTTTTTATATCAAATTTTATATCAATAATATTATCAAAAGATTAATGTGAATAAAGAAATAAAATGATTTTGTAGAATAATGAATTATTGGTACTTGGTAAATGTTATTACTACTTATTAAAACAATCACAACTTTTGTAATCAAAATTACATCTTACGTCTATTTTTTGTAATTAAAATAAAACATAAATTTCTATATATTTCAATCAACTACAAGATAATAGAGAAAAATTTTATAAATATTAAGACATCTCTATCAACTGCACTAATGCCTAAACAAATTAAAACAAATACGCTGTCCCATACAATTCCTTTTACATGACAACACAGCTCATACGTCGACCATCCGTCGAAAATACATACAACTCACGCGAGTAGTCCTCCGAACCTGCGGCGCGCATGAATGAAGCCGGATCCTTTTAATCAATCAACGAGTACTGGCAAGAGGGAAAGAGAGAGATAGAGAGGGAGAGAGAGAAGATATTTCGAAAGCGCTTCACGTAACAGCTCTAGCTGTGGCAAAGTGTCGAAACGGTTAGTCGCGGGGAGGGCGTAACGCGCCGCGGCTACGCCACTGGCGTTATGGAAGATAATTGGCCTCTTCCCCTCTCGTGCCTTCGTGTACGTGTCCACATAAATGTATGTGTGTATGAATACGTGTGCGTGTGTGCTGCGTAGGTGAGCGCGTGTTTCACTCGGCGAGAGAGCTGCCGCCGATGAGATTTGAAATTCAAAGTCCCCGATTAAAAACGCATTAGAATCTCATAATGCGATCTCGAATAGTTAATGTACCTCGACGGCCGGCGCGGAGTCTGCGCGTATGTGTCGGTTCTGGCCGGCCGAGTTTTATGTACACACACGCACGTGATGTATATATAAACCCCACTATATACGTTCTATGTACATATACACGTATACGTAGCGCAATTTCTCGTATAAAAGGAACTCCGATATATCTGGTGGCGATCGTGAGCGCTGATTCTTAAGTGGTCGGCAATTTTCTGGGAATTTCATTAATTTCGCTAGGTCTGCGCCTTTTTTTTCTATATCCTCTGGAAGCAGGTTAAAAAGCACACCACGCAACGTAATAATGATATAATAATGAACTCTTGTTTATTTGTACGCGCTACATTTTCCTTAAATCTTAACATTATAAAATGACAATGTTACATTATACATGATGCTATTATAAGATCGATGGGAATCATGATTATTAATACAGAAATTCACACCATAAAAATGAAAATAAAGAATTCGTCACGGATAATGTATTCTCGTAAATGCGAAAATTCTTCACAATAATGTACAACACGCTCTTCACGGCGAAAATTAAAATAAGAAAAACTTTCAAATTCCAGTACCGCGGGTATATATAAGCGCGAAATCACGGCAATAAAGCCACACGTAAAAAGGCGAGGAATTCGTCACGGATAATGGGCGCGATAAAGTGAATAATCAAATTGTTAAAAATGCCCGAGGGAAAGAGAGAGGGAGTGAGAGAGAGAGAAAGGATATAATAGAGAGGCAAAAAACAGTATAAAAATTGCCACGGTAGAAAGAGAGGAGAAAAGGAGAGGAAAAAACAACAAGTGAGGATGTGCGAAGCCTGCTGTGTACAGTTCATGTACCTCTGCCCTTTCTTCTGCATATTACTTCATTTTTTCTATACTAAAAATTTAGTGTGATTTTTTCAGGTTGTATAGTAATTAAACGAATGTTGATGAAAACTTTTTGTCGAAATGCTATAAAATATGAAAAATTCATAATATCTTTTTTAATAAAAAGAAAATTTTGTATGTTTGTTCAATTAAATTCGTTATAAATGTATAAAACATTTCATGCGTATATATATGAATTCACATGCGCTACGAGATTCAGCATATTTTTACATACACGTACAAGTAGGTATACACAAATTATCTCGAAAAAGAACAAGGTTAATAGACGCGCGCATTAAAATTTGTTTCAAGTGACATTCTTTCCTTTCCAACTCTTTCTCTCTCCCACCACCGCATCGTAGCCTCACACCCCCTGGCCTTTTCCAGGCCTCGCTCTACCTCACCCCGCACGTATAAGCACACACTCCCCCCTATTGTGCGCGCGTTTCACGGCAAAACCACCACTCGCACACATATAGTGGAGAAACGGAGCGCCACTACTCTGCGTGCGTGCGCACGGCTGACTCGGCGCACACTCTACCGGCGCACGTCGACAGCTCTGAGCAAAGAGCGCCGCCGTCGCGACGACGCAACACACCGCAACTGCAAGAACGACGACAAGTGCTGGTGGTGGGGGCACACACACACTCACACACATCACGATCCCCCGGTGGGCTTTACAATCCGGGGGCGTCCGAGGGGGCGTCGACCGACCGGCTCGTTGCCCGCCTCCCGGGGCTCGGCCCCTTTTTTGCCCAGCGCGCGCACGCTCTGTCTGCGTCTCGCTCCCTACTACCGCGCGCCCGAGTGGTCTCTCCCTCTCTCTCTGTCCCTCGAGCGCGCGTGCCCTACTCTTCGCCGCGAGCAGCAGCAGGCTGCAGCGGTGTGTGTGTGTGCGCGAGCGCAAGAGAGAGAGAGAGAGAGAAGAGAAACGGGCTCCGGCAGAGAAAAGGAGAGAGAGAGGAGAGGGAGAAGCGGCGCGGCCCCGAGGATCCGCTGCCCGGCAGTCTGTCACGGGGCGAAGAGCGGGAACCACGTTTTAACCGGTTCCCCGGGCGAGTAGCGCTCGCATTTTCTGCTGCTCTCTTCTTCTTCAAGCCCTCTTTTTTCCTCTCTCCGGCCAGCGGCTAGGAGAGGAGAGAGAGTAGCGAGAGATAGCTTATCGTCGCGCGTACGTGCTATAGTCGAGCGCGTTTTTTCGCGCAGCTGTTTTCGTTGCGTCGCGGTGAGAATCGCAGACTCTTTGACAAGTGTGACACACATCGCCGAGGCAGAGCAGCAGCTCACATGCGCCGCAAGGACGAGAACGTTGCTCCGATACAGCCGAGGCAGGATACTTCGGAGTCAGTGATCGAACGTCGTTGATAACACACGTACATAACGGGCGCCGAAGTACACGCGTCGATAAGAGAAAAACGCGCGTGCGGAGAGAGACTGCGTCTCCTTTCGTGCATGAGAGGAGAGGAGGCCGGACAGCGAGGACACAGTACCGGCCGCGAGTCTTTGATCCTGTGGCACGAGCCACAGAGGACGACGCCAGGAGGCTTCGTCAACGCTGACACGATGCTGACGGACATGACGCCGGCGGCCGCTGGCCAGCTCTATCCGCAGCTCCAGTCCATCAGCAAGTCGCCCGTCCACGGACACGTGGTGAGTCTCGCTTCTTACTAGAGTGCCTTGGGAGACCTAGAGACACCGGCAGGTACCGATTCACGAGTCATCCGCTGATAAGGTCGACAGCTCGAGGTCAATTACCTGCCGCCGTCTCTCCTGGTTGATAGCCATCTTAATCCTCGCGTCGACAGGTAGTTACACCAAAGCGTCCCTCCCGCACTCGCTCTGTGTGCTGAATCTTTCGGATCTCTCGCAGCAGAGATCGAAATCGGCTACTACCGGTCGCCGTGTCAACCTGCGCGTCCCAGCTAAAGCCGCAGAGATGCTAGGATAAGGGAGGTTCTCTCTGCTATTTGCCTCGAACCGTTTGTTTTTTCCACCGCAGCTAGAGGCTTTCACAAATTAGTCCCATAATGTCCTTACTCGATTTGCTCTTTCTCGATAGAGATCCGTCGTTGGAGATTGCGCGCCGTGATTTTTGGTAGATCGGCGCGGATAAGCATTGTTTTCGTTGCTAAAACTCTCGGTGATTCGCACTTTTGTTTGACTGAATTATCGGCCCTTTGCTGCGTCACGTGGAATTCTTTCGATCGGCGTGAATTGGTTCTTTTGTTAAACGCGCGCGACGTTATCGTCGTTTTTTCGGACAATACATCACTTACTACGTTTCTCAGAGAACTCCAAGTATGTATACCATTGTTAAGGTGTATTACTGGGCGGAAATTTACGACTTCACGTCTATGTAAGAGATGATAATTCGGAGAAGGCCAATTTTAATCCACTTTGAAATTAGTTTGATAGCGCGTTTAATGGCAATGGTTCCTCTTAAATCAACAGTTATATACGTACGCTTATTATTTAGGGGGAACAGGAAATAACAGATATAGAACTCTACTCGTTCCTAACTATTCGGAGTGACTGGTATTTTATATATTTTAACATACAATAGCCGCGATAGCTACACGCACTCGCTTCTTTAAAGGAAGCTCGCAAATGAATTCACGACAATTACGATTAATTAACGAAATTTCCAAACACACACACACACACATTCGTTATTCAAGACTGATTATAGCATTGCTTTCAATTGTCTAATGCAGAAAAAAGGGGTGAATTATGCAAAGACGGCTCATGAATTTGCCCGCAATTTCTCAAGCGTGAATGATGGTACTTTGAGATTAACTATACATTATTATATCAACGCCTCTGCACTACTCTTTGCCATTCCATAATTAATCGCAAATCCAGAACGCGTCCCATGCAATCAAAGACATATACATTCAAATCGGCTCAAAGCATTTTCCCTTCGTCGAAACACGTAAACAGCACTAATGCTTGCCAGGCCCAAAAGAGCATACGACGACGACAGTTTCTCAATAGACAGTCCTTCAGCAGTCGATCAGGACATACACATCCGATTTTGGCAATTGTTGCGTGAAATGCCCCGACGCAACAGCCGAACACGAACCTCATTCACCGCACGGAACCAACTTCCGCCTGTCCAATTCCGTCGCGCGCGCGCCCGCAGCATATCCTATTATCCGCCAGCGGCTGATCCGCGGATTATCCGCTCCTGTTTTGACGGAAGCGACACGGATTTCGGCTCAACTTCTTTTCATTCCTCGCAATAGATGCTACGCTTACTTATGCTTATATGCAGCTCACTCGATACGTATTCTCTCCTCCAGCCCTCGACAACGTCGTCCTCTTCCTTTTTTCCCCTCCCTCTCCCTCTCTCCGTGCTTCGCTAGAATTTTATTTTATGACTCGGCGCTCGCGCTGAAGAGGTGCTTTCTCGAGCCGGCGATGATTTACGAGTCGACGTAAAAAAGTAATTAAATCCGGCGCTGCATTATTAATTAAGCGCTGGCGAGAGAAGAGAAAAATTAATCCTTCCCGTATAGCACGTGCGATGACCGAGAGAGCAGCGCCTTTTTGCACGAGATATAGGGCTTCTCGCGGTTTACGTCCGCTGTCTTTTTGCGACTTTCCCATCGCATCATCATCGTCGTCTTCATCGGCGGTTTAATCGGCGGTCAGGTCGGATTGAGCGGGCAAAGACAATTCCCCGAAAGAGATGACGTTGAGTATGGCCAGTCTTCGATCGGCAAAAAATCACGCGCACCTGCTTTATCATCTTCGGCCATTTACTAAATTATGTTTTTTTTTGTCGAGGTTCTTATGGCTTCGATTCGGCCTGTGTGTTTTTAGCGGGCGATATTAAAATGTGTTTTGAAATGTCATAAATCACTGTTCTGTCAAAGTCAAATCTGATTTTCAAAAGATTATATTTTGCGCGATTATCGTTTTTTCTTTGTTGATAAAAAAGTAGCGTAATCGTATGTTAACCGTGTTGATATATTATAAGAAATTTCGTCGTATAAATATAGTGCATTCGTAAGTTTCAGAAAGACCTATACAACAATGTACTGTCGTAGGACACGATGCACCTTACAGAATTCAGTTATCATACAGTGTATACTCTTGACAGAACAGTTTGAATAATAGTTTTTCGGTAGCCCGCGATCGTGTCACTCACGTCTCCCGTGAATCCCATACATCTCGTCGTCGGAAATGAATCGTGGCTTCTTCATAGCGCCGGTAGCACCTCACGACCAAGACGTCGAGAGGGACAGAGAGACGGGAAAAAAATCGTATCGAGTGTCATCGCTCACAATGAGACACGGGGATCCACCCTCCGGTGCCTTGGGTTTCACGTGCGGGGATCAGAAGGGAAGAATCTACCTGTGTCTCCCGGTCGAGCCAATTATTTATCTGATCTCCTTTGTGCGCCGCGCGCCCGCGCACGCGCGTTCTGCTCCACTTGACAGGATGCGTGGGAGGAGCGCCACTCGATGCCTATTTCCTCGTCACCCGATTCCCATCCTGTTTGTCTCCGTGGACCCTGGAAAAACCTTTTTTTTCGCTGCGAGGACGAATTTCGCTAGTGATGTATGTGGTTGCACAAAGGTGAACGATTCGGTACGTTGGTGTGCACGCGTGTATGTGTATATAGCATAGTGCGCGTTGACGATAAGATCTGGGGAATAATTTTAGTTGATTACGTACGATGATCGCGGTGGTAATGAAACGCCAGCGTCGCGGTAATTAAAAGCTCAGTGATTAAGACGAAATGTGATATAGCGAAACCATATGTTTGATGTTATCAAGCTATTTTCTTAAGTATAGAGAGTCAATGTAATCTAGCAATGCGCAATGATATTTTTCAAAATTGTTTTTGTAATGCGCGCTTTATCTGATTAATACTTCTCATTCGCAGTTATTATAATTTGCTTTTTCAATTAATTTTTCCCATTTCAGCCTTTATCGCAACTTTACACTTCGCTCGCACTGGCCTCTTAAATTGCTAAATTGCACTCTATTCCAACCGATGAACTAATAAAGTGGTTAAAGATTTTTACTCCTATTATTAAATATTTGATCATTTACTACAGTTTGATTAAACCGACAACTGATATATATTCCGCATCTAATAAAAATAGCTACGAGCAGCAACTCTGTCCCAATTCCGAAAAGATTGTACGGCTTTCGCGAAACTTTCTATTCTCTCAAAAGTGCATAATAAAAATTTCGCGAAATTCAACAATACCGAGACGATGACATTGTGCAACTCATGCAGGCCACAGAAAAATTTCGGAGCTTCCCCCGTGCGCGCGTGCATCCCGTGCACATAATCCGATTTCCCACTGAGCGACGCTCTCTTCCCTTTAGAGAAGTTATACACGCTGGAGCGCGGCGGCGCGCGCCGTTGACATTCTCGAGTGCGACAATGGACTGGCAAAGGGACATTGTGGCCTTTTTACGCGGTCTAAGAGGATTTACCTGGAGAGCGAGGTCTGGCCACGTCAAGAGCGTTCCAATTTGTCAGCGGGCTCTCGATGCTCTTTCCCCCGGTGTGTATATGCTCCTCTCCCTCTTTTATTATAAGGACACACACACACACTTCGAGAGAGAGAGAGAGCAAGCTGCCTCAGATTTTCCATTGAGCTGGATGCTCGTCTCCCGCCGTTGTTTTCACATAACACGGTGAATCCAAATGTTTGCCGGTTCTGGAGCGGCAAGCCAGTGAGCCTTAACCATCCGCTTAAGTCGTGGCGTTTTCCGTGCCAGTGCGGTTTTTCTTTTGTTGCGATTATCCAGAGGTGGAGTTTTATATTGGTTCGTCGAGCATTCGCATTTGAATCCGCTTTGGTTAATCATGTGGGAGAGGAGAATTGGGACATTTAAAGTCTTGGAGAATAGGTAGAGTGTTGTGTTTGGGAATGTTTACGCTGCAAGAGCTTTGTTCCTATTGTTGCAAAACGTATATGTAAATAAAAACTTTTGATTTTCTCTCAGAAAAGCTGCTTTCATAATGGTACATAAGTACATTTGAAATGTGAATCTAACAACTCTGGTTGTTGTGAATATATTATTAAAATAAAATACATTTGATTCGAAATTTTGAAATGAATAATAATTGGCAATATACCTTTGTTCAAAATTAATGTTTTACAAGTCAACGCTATACTGTTTAGTTAAAGAAAATAAAATCGAAAGTCTAGCAAAGCCTTCACTAGTATTTGAAAAATTGATGGTCATAGCCAAGAGCCCTTCCAGCGTCAGCGAAAATGTTCAACGCTCAATCTCTACCTATGTTCCAAGGCCCACTTGAAAGCCCCTCCACAAAAGGGTTAGGCCTTGGCCGAGAGCGCAGGCCTCTCCTCGCCTCTCTTCACGCCGCAAGAAAAATAAAAATGTGAGCCGCACCGGCGTTAGGGTGCGCGCAGCCATCCGACGAATGATACCTATACTCTCTCGCCGCCGACCTCTCCTCGATGCCGACGTGTAAACAGCCTTTTGACGCCTGCCCCCTCGTCTTTCCGTGTGTGTATACACATAACCTGTCTCATTTCCTCGCCGAAAGAACGAACGAACGTTCGCACCTTCATTCGCGGCAGATGTTCGAGGTGACAAAATGGCCGTCACTCTTTCACCGTCGTGGCTGTCTTTCGCGCTCTCCTCTGACTCATTTTCGGTAGAGGCTCTCTTTTGTGAGGCCTTCTTTTTCTGTCAAGAGGGAGGCAGTTTTGGACGAATGCGCTGCTTTTCGTGTGGTCGTAATTTTTTGTTGCCGAGTTCCCAGTGTGAATGGATTTGATTATTTTATAGAGTCGCTCATGCTTTTATGAGGTATATAAAGCTCTTGATTTATTAGTCGGATGATTTAGTTTGCAGAGAGTAACAAGTAAAAGAAGGGACAAATTTTATACGTCAATCAGGTTTTAAACCAGTATGGTAATGCTAATCATGGGGTATTCATCGAATTAGTAAGAATTTTTTTCTACAAATCAGCTTTACAAATTTTGGTAGCTTTAAAGACACTTTAAATTATCTTGAAATATGTCCCACGTTATTCAAACCAAGCGGCTTGTTTGAATAGCTTAAATTTATTAACTTAAATAACTACTTATAACTTACTTTAAAACTTGACAAAAGAATTATTCCACGCTTAAAAATCACGTTGCGCGCACGCGAGACACGATACTTTTAATTATTAGTTTCCTTTATCTACAAAATGAACACTTTAATCTTTCCCCATAGCCATTAAAAAAATACACGCGCGAACAACGTACACATCGTATTTTCACACTTGAAAAAAGAAAATGTTTCCCCTCATTTCCACGCTACCCTTGCGACCATTCATCTCTTCAATTTTCCTATGCCCCTCATTCTCTCTAGTTTTCAAACTCTGTCGTTCTCTATCCCGTCGTTTACATTCGCGCGCACAATGCAGACAATATGATCGATAGATTTTAGCGTCGCGAAGGGAAAAGCGCGAGTTCTGGAGGGTGTCTGGGAAGTTGTCCCTTTGATGGCTCCTCCGGGCTCGTTTTGCATAATTAGTCCGTTCTTCTCTCTGTAGGACTTTTCATTTAAATGAAGAGCCTTTCGAGGGCTTTCGAGGAATTGAGTTTTATGGAAAAATTGAAACGATTTCCGGAAAGAGAACAAGGTGTTTCTTTGATGAATTTATGTATGGGGATAAGTAGTTTTTATTATAATTATGGTAATGATTACAATATATGTTGATCTAAAACATTAATGTAACAAGATGACACAAAAGTGACGAGACTTTCCCAGGTATGAAAAACTTGTTAGGGAGTTAAAATTTTAATTTTAAATAACACAGTCTCTGAAACTTCACTTTATTTATTCTTCTTTTCAACCGATAACTACACAATATTAAACGTAATTTCTAATCACATTTTTTGCCACCGCGTAATTACATATTTTCAGAAATCATCTCGCTCCTAGTCGTAAAATTTATACGACGGCGCCGTAAACTTTTTTCCGCATCATCCTTATTTAAACATCTCTTCCAGACAATATTAATTAAAAATGTCTCCTGCAACTTTCACTCCTTGTGCCAGGTATATCCGCTCGGCACTAGGTGTACAGCAATTTCATAAAAAGCTTCACGACCACTGACAGCCATCGCTCGTTGAAAAAGAAAAAAAAATTCTACATCAGTGCGATCTATAAAAATGGTCGGACTATAGGCCTTCGCTTCGATACATCGAGCGCTTACAAACTTCCCACTCCCTAGGTGTACAACTAAAAAAAAAGCGACTCTCATGTAAATCAATCGAACGGCATTACACTGCGTATACGCGCGGGCACCTACATCCAACGTAAACATCGCGTCCGGTCTGCAATTTGGCAGATATATATCGCAGGCGATGATGCGATGCCCTCCCACGCGCACGCGCGCGACGTCGCCGGGCTTTCTCTCGCTCGCTCGCTGTTCTCGTTTCGTCGCGTTTTTCGCTTTTTCGGGCGGGGACGAGAGATTGCGCGCTCGTGTGTATAAGCCTGTTTTATAAACGGGACATTGTTGTTCATTTTTTGTTTTTTCGCCGACGGTAGAAGGGAGGGAAAGAGTTAACGAGGTTGTATCGGATTTTTAAATCGGCGGCGCGCTGCTTGCTCGACCGGAATGAGTTCGTGTAGATAATACTTTTGAAATTACATTATATTTTAAGGAATATATATTTTTAACGTATCGTTGCGAATTAATAGTTAACGTAAAGTTTTGTATATGAATATTAAATAAATGCAATTTAAAATGAAAAATTCATTAATACAATATATAAGTGCATACTCTACTCTTGTTACCATCATATACTTATTTGCTCTATTCGTGTACATACACAGTTCTTATTGAGAAGTTTTATTTTAGCTGTATATGGAAGTTATTTGTATTGAACTAGCCAAGAATATTTACAGTACAAGAATAAAACTTGGGTAGCAGAAAGAAGAAAAAAGTTTGCTAGAATCTGATAAATTTAGCCCGCAGCATGCATCTTTACTGAAGTTTTTTCGTTCAATTTTTCTCGTCGATATTGCGAGGCTCCCCCCGCATGAATAGTTCTTGAGAACCGCTGAATAAAACATCGAGTACAAGCAGTGTGTATACGTATCGTAATTGATTTGACATATTCCAGCGTTATTCGTACTCGATAAGGTGTATAGTTCTGTGTATTTATATTCCTGTGCACCCACTATTCTCCCGCATACTTTATTCATGTGATAATCTTATATATTTTATAACAAATGCATGTAATTTATTCTTTTATTCATAAAGTATAATGAATATGGCAGTACACATATGTAATTTTATAAACAAAGTTTTTTTAATTCAATAATACGCTCAAGTGTATAGGTAAAGGAAAAATCACAAAATTCTGGAGTATTTTGGTAAACTTAGAATTCTTTCTCATTAATTTAATAAATCAAGACAACTCGAGCACCTTTCTTTCAACCTGCAAATTTAAAGCGCATTTCCGTCGAATTACATCATAATCAACCTAAGCTCTTATATAAAATCCCTAAATCAAGATCCAATCTCTCTTTCCGAGCGCGGTCTAGCACCTCTGCGATTCGCGTGCCGAGTTTCTAGCTTCCCCTCGCGCTTAGCGGGGAGTGTGCCACCCGCTGGGCGAATCAAAACAGCGCGTTACCGCAACGCACGAGCGCTAGAGCAGACTCCACGGGTGATTTATCGGGCCGATGATACGGCGCGTCCGATTGAATCGGGGACCCTGGAGCGCGAGATAAAGAGAGGAAGACGAATCACGCGGAGAATAAGGGAACGGAGAGTCTTTTTGTGCGAGGTATGGATGGCTGATGTGTTTAGGAGAAGATTGGTCACCTGCGTATACTTGATGGCTAGAAATATTCCACGACATTAGTGAATATTAGGGTAGTATTTTGTTTTTCTTTTTCGACACATAAACGGGTAATCATTTTATATTCGTTTAATTATGATAACTTTTTCAAAGCCCAAAAGATTTTTCCAACTTTATACCGCGTGGCTCATCTCTTCGGCCACTATATAGTATATACCCTTCAGAGCACTCCAACTCTCGAAACTCCGAATCCACGCCGAATTCCAAATGGCCGCGAGGCGCGCCACCACACAGACACACGCACACAGCTCTACCCGCACGTCCACCACGCGAACATATATATACCCATTGCAGGCGCGCTCAGAACCTCGAAAAAGAGAGGTTGAAACCGGTTCGCCGCTCTCGGGTAATTGCTCTCCTCGACCTTACGCCGATAACCAGCCGCGCGGCCGAAAGTATCATTACTCGGCTGCGTGTATATATATATACCTACCTACCGTTCTTGCGAGCGCGTGTACTGGCACTATCGCAAGACCGAGTGTAGTCCCTCTCTCTACAAAAATTGTCGGCGGCGCATCGCCGCACTACCCCGCGGACACTTTCACGTAGATACATTCGGTTTTTGCTCATTGCTCGCGCGGAGAGTTTTTAGCGTTTGCTAAATGTAGGTCGATCGGCGTGGTTCGCGCACACATATATATATTGGAAAACATTACGCTTTCAATTTGCTCGCCGGCTTTTTACAATACTCTAATGGCACGCGCATTTGCACTGGCAAAAAATCAATTGTTGCCTCGAATTGCATGCAGCGAGGGCTTATATGCGCGTAATACACAAGTGAACGTTTGCGCAAATAAGGTGTAGCTCGTTACTACTGGGCATTTCGATCGGGCAAAACTCGCGTGCTACCTGTATTGACGCGAAAATTATAAAACTATATCGACGCCGGCCACTGTATTAAACCGTATTATATATACTAGGGAAGAATTAACAAATTCTGGCCGTTAAATTCACTCTCCGCACGGCTATAACTCACTCGCCCCTCTCCGAATCTCACTCTCTCTCTCTCTCTCGACACGGTATACACCGGCACATTAACATTTATGAAGATTTTTTCCGCGTACACACCTCCGCGCGCGCGCGTGCGACAATTTTCACCATGTACACACATAGACAGGCCTATTCCGACACCCTCGCGCAGCTGGTGTGAGATTAACAAGCGCGCTAGCGCAGCGCGTAATAAGCGACGGACTAAATATTTATAAGGCCTAGAGCGGCCGCGTATAGTACGTGTCGCGTTCGTCTCCCTCTCTCTCTCTCACTCTACAGGCGAGCGAAAAAAGGGAATCGTCGTCGCGTGCAGGACTGGCGGAGAGTGAGAGAACGAGCAACGGTTAGCATAATTGAGGAACGACATTCTCGCTCCTCTTTCTCTCGGCGGCGGTGGCGGCGGCCCTCGAGGTTCGCTGCTCGCCTTCTTACGTCTTTTCTATACGTGTGTGCGCGAAAAGAGAGTATATACACGTTCAATTGGTTCTTTCCGAAGCGGAGTGTGGGTAGGAAATCAGTGCAAGGGTTGTTTGGGAGCCTGTAAAAAAGTACGCGCGAGCGGTAAAGTCAAGTTGTATATTCGTGCGTGTGACTACGGATGTAATTTTTTTCTCTTAAGCCGCGCGCGGCTTCGCACTTGCTTGCCGTATATAGCCAGGAAAATGAGGGTACTTGCGGGTAATGAGCTTAATGCTCTCGCTCTTTCCCGCTCGCGAAATGACGAAAAAATCGGCAATTTGTTTGCTGAATGGCAAATTGGTGGGTTATTTAAGCTGTAGCATATAAATGTTTGAATTGGATTTTTAAACCTTTTTTCATCGTACACTTCATTCTGAAGTATTTAAAAGTATGTATTTTCTTCGTTATTGACAACTTGATAGTTATTCGCGATTACTTAATTTGAACTATAATTATTATCGTATCTTTTGCAGCAGAAGGTCTGGAATCTGAACTTTAAACCCAGATATAATTACGTCCATAAGTAAATATTTTATCAATTACAGCAAAACATGAATGAATCGACGTCTTTACTATAACACCACTTATACAACTGTTCTATAATATCTTCCCTTTACTCAACAACCCCAAGATATCAATTAAAACGACCATAACATCCCTATCCACGTTCCTTCATTATCCAGATAAAATAGTCCACAACTCGCGGAACAAAATTTTCTAATTACCGTACGCAACGACACTCGTCCGACGCAGGGCTCAAACAAAAGCTGGAGTACTTATCCGTGGCTATCGCGCGTACAGATCTCCGGTGTGCACTAAAGTCGCCTTGTGCAACTTGGCAAGCTGATTACGCGCGGGCGTATATATAGTGGCAGTGCGAAATGCCTCATGCTGGTAAAGTAATTGGGTTATTTGTTAAAAAACCTATAGTTTTGCAGACCAATAACTGTTGCAATTAACTAACGCCACTGCAGTGCTCGAGTAGTTAAGTTTTCAATTATTCAGCAGCAGTGCAGACCGAAAAACGATGTGGGGGATTGTTGGAGAGTCGGATATTAAGTAATGGAATTTTCGTTAACTTTCTATAGTACGGCGTCGTTGCACAATGTGTGTTTTTTAAAGAATGCTTTTTAGAAATATTTTAGCGGTACCTTCTAGTTTGCGGTAAAGTTGCTCCAGTTTACGCCCATCAGCTGCAACGCGCATAAATTTTAAAGTCAACGGAAACATATAAGCCATGGTTTTCCGAGGAACGCGCGTGATACATTATCGTTGTTTATTTCAAACTAGTTTGGATTTTTATTCGCGATTTCCAGCACACTCGGAAAACACATACGCGGAATCGATCAAAACCGACATCGGACCGCTACTCCGCGCTCATCTCCCCGGCAGCATCGGAAAAAACCATCATCACGCAACCCATCATCATCCGATCGCGGCCGTTCTATACACACGCGTGCAGTTACATAAAACGACAACGAGAGCCGTCCTCGCATCGCCTTCACGAATTTCCTTCCCGCTTCGGCGAAGCCGCAACCCCGAGATCGCGGTTGCGTAACTACTTCTCTCTCTCTCTCTCTTTCTTTCTCCACGCATCACGAACTCATCATCCCGCACGCATCGATATATACCACTTTTCTAGCTTCCCGCGAAATCCCGACTTCCGACGTGACCGCGCTCTTAATCACCACGTGTGCGAGTGGGTATAGCGTCACGCCACAGCGTTTATCTCTCCCGCTCGCAAAAAACGATCTCGCGTATATATATACCTGCCTACTTACTTTCACGCGAGAGAGACTTTTTCGGGGATACCGTTTTTGCGCTGTGCGGATCAATCGTACTTTCTAAAATTCGCCAGAGCGGCATGTATATACGACGTACGTCGATTTATCGTTAATGGCTTGCTTGCTCGTACACGCGTGTGCATAAGGGTAATTAATGGCTCGCGCGCGCGCGCGGTTTCTTCCCGACAAAGACGGCGACGGTATTATAGCGTTATAGTAGTGTGCGCGTCTAGAGCCTCCTAAATCGTCGCGCACTCGCGTGCGGGCTTCCGCAGCCACGTGTAAGTGGCCAACTCGTATAGTTTCTGCCCTTTTCCCTCCGCTTTTTCTGTTTTCTCTCTTTCTGCCGCGCACGCCGTGTGCGGGTAGTTTTTCCCCGTCGTACGCGGTGTATCATTTATTCAGACGCATGCAATATTTCTGCTGTCTGTAATAATTTATAGAGTCTTAATGCCCCTCTTACCGAGCGCTAAGTGTAAATGTAAAATAGAATAAGACGAATAATCACTATATAACTGTGATGCGAGGAAAACAATATATTTAACTCTTTGATCACCGGCGCAAACAAAATAATGTTATAATAATAAAATTAAATTTTCATATTTAAATTTCTATCGCAATAATTAACGTATCTGATAAAAAAATGAACAAAGTAATAGAAATTATAAAATAATAATCATGGGTAAAACAAAATAGATAAATCAAGACATTACCGCTGTTAATTCACATACGATTAGCAGTACAAACGCGCATGAATACGAAAGAAATATATGGCACGCGAAGACACGCACAGAAAAAGTTTCATCGAGGCATATACATTTCTCCCGAAACTGCGCATATGACAACGAAAACGGCCATCATGATAAACCGGTGGGCTTTTTGCGGGAAGACAAACTACGGAAGAATATAGTCGTAATTTATTTACGAGTTCCGAACTGAACTAACTCTCTCCCATGCGTTCTCGCCCACACCCACACGAATGTGGACCAAAGGTCACCGCGAAGGAGCGAAAGAGAGAGATAGAGAACCAGTCACCCTTCTTACATATAATATACACGCTCGAGGTCCGGGCTCCGGGGGTGGCCTAATATGTCACAGTCGGCTGCAGCGATCCGAGGGGGTCGAAATATAGCGCGGAGAGAACACGAGAGACGGTTTTCACTGGGGATATACGCCGCAGCTTTGTGCGTCGCCGCGTTATTTAATGGAGTGATTCAATAGCTGTGATCGAATATATAAAGCCAGGACGATGAGGGAGTCTCGTCGTCTTGTTGCTGCGCGCACGGGATTGGATTAAAGCCGACTCGTGAGCGGCTGCTAACGAGATTTGCAGAGACTTATTTCGTCGTTTCGGGGGTATTATGTGGCTTTGCGCGCATGAATTTCTATTAGACCGCTCGGAATCACTGTTTTGATCGTTGCTTTTAATTAATTAGACGCGTGCCATTTCAATTACACGTATATAGTTTCTTACATCGCACGGCTATAAAAAGATTTTTACTTTCTTTTATTTGATAAAATACGAATTTTATAAATTTAAGATAAAAACGATTCACAAAGATAATTAAATGTTGTTTTTATTGCAATAAATTTTGTTGTCATACTTTAACTGCTGGTATTATTGTTAAAGCCAGAATTCAAACACGAATAATTTATACAGTATAAGAGAATTTAACAGCCTTCGAAACTGAAGTAATAACAGAAAAATAAAAAGTTTTAACTTTTGCTGAAGTTAAAACTTTTTTTAAATTACAGCGTTAAAAATTGAAATTCCGACCGTTTTCTATAAAAGAAAATAATCTCCACCTCACCGCGGTTCCACTTGAATCCCAGAATACCCACAAACACGACACATTTCTCGGCCGCGCGCGTGAGAATCTCGATGCGTATTTTTCAAAGGGCCGTGCAGACGTGATTGTTAATTATCGCGAGGTTTAAAAGGGCTCTGCGTATAGACGAGGCTCTCTTTCTCTCGTGAGAGGGAGAGAGGAGAACAAATTGGTTCGCGTGTCTTCTCTCTTTCTCTCTCTCTCCCTCGCTTGCTCCCGCAGGATTTATAGCTTCATCGCGCAAGTAGCGCCGCTTGCAAAACCGAGCTGTAAACGCATGCCACTTCATGCACACGCGCTCGCTTCCCGCATAACAACACATGCCGCGTGCATACGACTGCTGCTGCCACCGTCGCGCTGCAGTCGTTGTATATATATACGTGCGGTTGTGTGAGATTTAAAAAGATTGCATTTTTCGACAGCACTTTTTGTATTTGTTAAGTACAAGTAAAATTACGCGAGGAATGTTCGCATACGAGTTATGAATACTTAAAATTGTATATTTTATCTTTGCTGATTTATTTAATAAATACTGTAGTCTGTCGCGTGTAGAGGGATGGCTTAAGGTCTACTTGAAACATCAGGGCATCTTGACAAGAGTATACATCGCGGGTTCGATACCCGGCAAAACGATCCATGCCGTCTTTCTTTCTTCCTATTATAAAAAATATAAACTTTTTATCAAAAAACTTTCAGATCTTTATTCGTAATAGAGCGGTAAGAGAAAAATATCGGTATTGATAAGGATATTTTTTCGATTAAAAAAAAAAAAAACAGTGGCTCAACTTGGCAATATTCAACGCACTAGCCAAAAGCATTATAGTAATCTAATAAACCCTAATTAATACCCTGACATCCTCCATTCAGCCAAACCACAACGAAAAGAACAATAAATATTGATTTGGCATTTTTAAAATTGGTTCTCTCTCTCTCACACACACATATACACCCTCGCCTCTATAATACGTCCTCGTAAAACCCCGACGCATACATCATCCGCTAAGGAGCGACTTCTCCTCGCCGTCCGTTTCTCTTGTCGATTTCATTTTTCGGCTCTCCGTCCGTCCGTCCACGTGAGCGAGCGGCTCGCTTTGACAAGGGTGGGAACGAGGTTTCAACAGCTCTCGGCAGCTCCGATTTGTCAGAACGCAAAGAGAGAGTTTCTACTGTAAAACAGTCTCGTTGCAATCTCGGATATATACTCCTCTTGCCGTATGCATGTATGTATGGGATACATAAACGCGAGAGCGTAAGAGAGGGAGAGAAAAAGCTCGCGGGACCGACTGACAAGCGTGATTTAGGGCCGCTTCGGTTGGAGCGCGCGCGCGCCTCTATTTGTAACGCTCTCCCCGCGCTGCGGCTGCCGTGTTATTACGCGCGGGTGCGATGTATAAATATTCCTGCGCCCGCTTCTTTTCGCAAATCATCCGAGAGTCGAGCTTGTCTTTGATGCACTTGCTTTTCGCTCTGTGAATTGGGCTATACATTATTGTGAAAAACTCGTAGAAAAATAAAAGTTTGTTTTTATAGTGTACTCGCATAATTTAACAGCTGATTTTTCCTGTAAATACACACACTGACGAAGCAGTATTATACTGAAAGAAGACCGAAAATATATGCAAAATACCGAAATCAAATTAAATTATTTATGAATGAAACTTGACTTTTACAGTATTTTTATTATTATTAATCCTCCATAAATCATAAAAGCCTTTAAATGCATTACCATACCACGAAGATTAATAAACTTTCCTCGAAAATTGATTATGCAACCTTCCGAAAAACGATCTTCGATCGATACGTATGCGAGGACCGGCACACGATTTATCCAAAAAAACGTGATAGACGAATTTATAGGAAATCATCAATAATATTTCGGGAGTCCGCTCGGCTGCGATAGCCATTCACACCCGAATTTTCGGGACCCGAGAGAGATGAAAAAAAAGGAGGCGGCAGTGCGGCGGCACGCTTGATTCTTCGTTTATATGCTAATAATATCGGCTAATTTATCGTCTAATTCGGGGCCCTGAGCTCGAATATCTAATTGAAAGCGCGCGTACTGCGCAGGGCAGAAGACCACCGCCGTCGGTGATTTTAGCTTAATAAAGTCAATAATATACGAGAACTGTGTTTGTGTATAATATGGGGAGCTCGATTTCGTAATTGCAGAGACTGTTAATGAATACGCGAGCGCTGTGTGTCTGCTCCTTGAGATTCAAGCGGTGCGGTCAATTATCGCTTTTACTTTCCACGATGTGACTGATTTTTACTAAAGCGATATAATGAGGCGAGGTTAATTAACATCATTGCTTCTTCACTTTATTATAGCCGTTTCGAGCCGCCTTATAAATAATCATTTTCGAAAAAATGCGCTCTGGAGAAAAAAGTCGCGCGGAAATCAGCGTAAAATCGAATCACTATAAAACTAGAGCACACCGCGTGCGGCTACGCAGAACTATTGCGAAACAAAGCCACAGAGAGCTACGATCGCGAAGTTCGCAGCGTTGCGGTCAGCGCTCTCTCTCTCTCTCTCCTCTCTCGGCTGCTCGCATTAATAAAACAAATTACCGACGTCTCCTACTGCACTGCTCCGACCCACGCACCGTCGACGAAAAGTACGGCGATCGTTAATAAAAACGCGCGGCAGCTACTGCTCGCGCCTCTGTTATACACACGCGAGAGAGAGAGAGAGAGATTCTGCCGGCGGCCAATTCTGTCTATATGCTAATGCCCCGGCTCCTGATGTACGCCAGTTTGCGCCTCCGGCAGAAGAGAGCGAGAGGGGAAGAGAGCGGAGAAGAGGATAGCGCCCGCACGCTGGAGATGCTACCGCGCGTACGCGGTTGCGGCCCCGCCGCACGGACTTCATTACTGTTATATGGTTAACGACGAGCTAACGCTGCTGCGTCGCGTCGGTGCGTTTCATTCATGCAAAATAAGCGAATTTACGCCGCTATCGTATTTCAATGTGGATTTAACTCCTCCGCGCAAACCGAATTATTAAATAATTATAGCTGTATAGGGTTTCTGGAGGTGCTGTAACTTTAATCAGATTTTATGTATTACAGATGCTTCTTAACATGTCCATCCTTGTTACTTCCAGATAAGCAATCGTATTTAATTATTCATCTACCCTGATGCTTTCTATATTATGCTAACACCTCGTTAATATTACTGTAGGCTTAATGCGAAGTAAACTCTTACTTTTAAACATGACAGAACCGCACGTTCGATTTAAAAATAGTAAATAATTGATAAAGTATTGAACGCGAGAGCCCTATTACGTATCGGTTGAGCATACTATCAATATTATTCTTTGAAACTCAATTCCCCGCATGTATTCTTGTATTTCTCGTTATCTTATAGCCATTAGTCTTTCTTTACACCGGCCGATACATTGACTCCATAAGCCACTTCGGTTTAAACTCTCTTTTACAGTGTCCGCGACAAAGTAAACATTATTCCTGCACAGGAGGATCAAACGACACATCGACGCGGACATTAAGATGACGTGCTGTCAGTATAAACAGCATCTTAACCGCGGCGCATGCAAATTTTCCCCCCGCTAAAGCCATCCGCAGCCGGGTATAATTTCTATATATTTCAAGCAAAGTGCATCGTAATTATATGCGCTCTTAGAAAATACTCTCCGGCGTATGCGCGGCCGCTTTTCAAGAGCGCCATAAATCACCGGGCGAAAAACCTCTCAAAAGTGCGCAGCTCCTTCTTCGCTATTTTCCGCCGCCCCGAGCTTTTTACACCGCGCGCTACTGTTACGAAAATTGCCACAGGAGCAAAAAGACACTCGCGCGCGACAGATCGCGCGCTAATTGGTCGCGGCTGCCGCTCGAGGCTTTACGGCTATGTGCGCTCAGGCAAATACATCGAAGGATGCGCGGCCCGCGTGATTTACAGGGTGCTCTCATTATCTGCGACTAATGAAGACATAAAGTTCGGTGGCTAGCTTTTCCGTCGAGGGGACGATTTCCGCGTTGCGAGGGTTTTTTCGAACTACCGTGCGCACACGCGTTATATCGACTGCAATGCTATACGAACGGGGTAGAGAGGGAGGCGGATGGAGCGGGGAGGTGAGCTAACTGGTCGCGAGTTATGGCCAGGCAGTAATGTCTGCTTAATATTCAACGCCGGTAGGGCGACAGATTTACGATTGCTAATGAATTGGCCGAACTCTTCTCTCTCTCGCACACTCACTCGCTTGTTCGCGTTCGTTTTTTTTCAGAGTTGATTTTTTAGAAGCTCGGTGTGCCGTGTACCCTCCATGTTTTGATCGTCCAGTGTATAGCTTGTAGATATTTGCAGTTACGATTACGAGATCATTGTTGCGGTTAGCGGGTTATTGTATAGACGCTTCGTTTTTTTCATTCTTCTGCAAGTGATTTTATTTCTGTGCCTTCCCCAGCACGATAATACCATTTTAATTGTACACGATGAAATATGATTTTTATTTCTTTTACTATGTGCGGGATATCATACTCTTTATCTTTTTCCCCGATTTTTTCAACTTCCTGTTTCGACTCCCAGTCTGCCAGCACATTTTTCCTCCACTTATTAGGCTACTTCTACTCTCGTAATTAAGATGTTAAGATCATTTTTTCGCTTAGTTATATTACATTCTATTTTGGCTTTTTAGACCGAGCAAAAAACTTCCGTTAGAAACTTAAACGCTAAGTGGTTACCGGTCTGGCCGAAAGTAAAGTAGCCGGTAATTTTCTACTCAGTCCTAGCGTCAGGCATGTGCCGTAGAAATATAGAAATTAAAGATATTATAATTTAATAACATTTTACTCTGACGATTTGCTTTCTTTTTTATCATCAGTACTTAATCGTACTGTCAATAAATTTACAATTTCAGGAAATAAACGTTTAATTCATCATCACTGCTTTCTAAGAACATTTTTACACCTTCCTAGTGATTCCTTCTATCCTACTAAAAAATTCATTTAGTCGCGTCCAAATTACAACCCAATTTTGCCAAAAATTCACTTCATAGACCCTCTGGCTCGCCTAATTTCACTACGAGAGTCTTGACCTATCATAAAAAACGAGCAGAGCGCTCCAGACACTTCCCTCTCTCTAACGATATTTTTTGCGCAATACGCGCTTCCGAAAAGCCGACCTCTCTTAAGGACGAAATTACGGCCTCCCCCTCTCTCACTCGCGACGAAAGGTCTCACCCGGACCCTTTACCCGGAAATCGTTAAGCTTCTCTCTCTCTCTCGCGGGCCAATTTCGACTTTGTCGAGCGCCACACGATACGTCTAGTCCCTCTCGCTTGTGTATACATATACACACACAGGCGTAAAAAAGGCGCGGGGAGTAGGTATAAGAGAGCGGCCGAAAACAGACGAACAAAAACACGGTAAATCATAAAAGTAGACGACGGGGATGACGAGGACCACGACGACGACGACGACGACGAAGACGACGATGATGATGATGATGATGATGATGAGGAAGAGGCGGAGGAGGAGGCAGGGGAGCAAAAAGAGGAACGGCGGAGGCCCAGTGTAGGCCCCGATAGCCGAATAAATCTCGGCAGCTCCCTGTTTTGTGGCCCCGGGCGAATCTTTTTCGATGTGTGCCTGTGCTTGCTTAGGTGTCCTGTACTAGGTGTAGCATCCGCGCGTCTTTGGCGCAGTCTATACGGCAAGAGCAAAAGCCGCGGTAATGATCTATCCCTTTTGGTCGTCCTTTCCCCTCCTGTCTCCCTCTCTTGCTCTCCGCGCGCTAGATGGGCTTTAATTAAAAAACATAATTTAGAGAAGAGAGAACGAGGGCCAGTACAGGTAGCACCGGACCTCGGTGGGAACTAACGTGGAGGAGAGCGCCCCGAATCGAGCAGGCCCCGAGGGTTCATGAATAAAATTATTAATCTGCGGGAGAGGAGGGATAGAGACTTTCCTCCCTGGCTTTTACATACACGCGAGCGGTGGCCGGTGTATTCTTTTAAAAAGCGCGTGGGTTCGAAGAGGCTTCCATGAACTCCTCAAACGGAGGTTAGAGGCTAAGTGCAAGTAAGATGTTACTTCTTCGTCGTAACTAATTAGGCCCTTGGTTTTTCACTATTTCGCAACAAACAATCGAAAATATAAGTAAAAAAAACTACGCAGCAAAGGAAACAGTATTTATTGTAAACAAGGTAGAAAAAAAATGCATGTACACGGAGTATTGATTTTATTATGACTCACTGCTGGAAGCTCGTATAGATTCTACAAATATTTAATGTGAGCGAAAAAGTTTGTACATTTTTTCTATTCAACTTATTACTTACAGAGAACTGCTTACTTATTAAACAAGAAAAGTTTTTTGTCAAGTTCTTCTTAGAACTATGAAGTTGATGGTTAACCGCGAGTCCGAAATTATTTGGCCAGCGCGAGTGGCTTTTTGTACAGCTTTCTGATCGCAAATATGACGACGTCGTCGCCGCATCCTTCATTAAGTTTTTCGTCGCTCAAACGCGCGCTCGCGGAGCCAAGAAAAAGCGTCGGGAGGAGCGTGACCGGGAGAACCAAGAGAAGTTAAAAATCCATTTATCTCGAATGCTGTCTTACGAGGGAAAGATCAAAGCAGCTGGTGCGTCGATCGAAAAAAAATTGTTTAGCTCGTTTCCGAAATTTTGACAGTTGCATAACGGGAACCGGTTTCACCGCTGGGAGAGACTAAATCTGTGTAATAATACGGTTCGAACGGAAGACATAAATTGATACCAGAAGCAATATTAAAATATCTAAATATATACGTATTCTTCGAATTTTTAAAGGTATCCCACAGAAATCTGTGTAGAACGACCTCTTTACTCGAAACGAGCCGTAAACAATCTCACCTTGCACCATTTCCAGCTCTTACGTAGTCACAAAACTCTCTTCCAACGGCCTCTCTTTACATTTAAAAAGACGTTAAAACCCGTGTAGGTTATATACCGCATCGCACACGCGCACGCCGTAAAAGCGGAAAGCTCGAAAGACGAATGAGCCCCGGGGCCTCGTAAAGTCCTATCGACGCGGGTTGCGCGCGTTCTCTTATCACTGACACGCATGCACCTGCGCTGATAAACAAATAATTAGCATTGGGAGTGGTAACCCGCATGCTCCTATCGGTCGATCGCCCCATGCTCGCGTTCTTGCGTGCGCGTATATATACCGAAGGTGTAGCTATAGTCAAAAGTCCGTGGGAAGTGGAATTGCGAGAAGTTGTGAAGTTGAATTGAAACGTTCGATGGGTTAATAGACTCGTCGCTCAGCATGTCGGAAGTCGGCTCCGACGATTTAACCGAGGCGTTAACTATATACAAAGTAATTATTCCTTATATATGGAGTGTAAATGCTAGTCTTTTTTATCCGAGCTGTCAATGAAAACAGCAAGGAAAAAATCGACATAACCACACAAACAACTTTGCATCCTCAACAAGCCAAATCCACACCTGAGCGAAGGGCGTACAAACGGTTTCCGGACCCATCCACTCTCGCAATATCTTATGCGCCGTCGCGGCGCTATTAGGCTCCCTCCGGGAGGCCTCGAGAGGCCGTCGGGGCGTGACGTCACCACTTTGCCGCCGCGGGCTAAGACAAAGGTTCGCGAATAACCCCGGGGCTGGGGGCTCGCTTTCAACTCCGCCGCGGCGCGCAGAAGCGCTCGGGTCAATTCTCTCCCTCGTAATTCTCTCTCTTCTTTTTTTTCTTGCTCTCGCCCTGATGATGTTTTCGCGCGGCCTTCGATCTCGCGCCTTTTTGCCTCGATTTTTGCTGTGGTTTCGGGGCCGCGGGAGAACACTGTTACTCTATTAATCAGCGACTGAATAAACGTAACCGCGAACCCTTTAAGAAGATCGGTTCCGATATTACATGATAATTTCCTCGGCGCACCCGCGTGGATATACATCTGAGCCCGCACTGTGAGCTTTTCGCGTGCGTATACGCGCCGATAGCCAATTAATCTCGTTCTCTGCCTTTTTATTGAGTGCAAATTTCGACATAAAATTCGGGATTATTACGGGGTATTACGGGGCTTAAATTGCGCTTGAAATTTGAAATTTATGAAAGCGCTCTATAGCCCAGCCTATATACGTGTTACAGTTTAGATTCTTGCTCTTTTAACTCATGAGCAAGACTGCACTTTTACAAAATTCCGCAATTTGCAACAATCTAAAGCTACTTTTCTCTCTCTCTTCTCTTTATTGCTCTTGCGGCCGAGCTAAAAGAACACGTCGTGGATGATCAAACGCGTCGGGGCGCGCGTGAAATTGAATCGTGCTTTGCGCGCGCGTGCATTACAATTGATATAATTCAAAGACAATTACGCGTGGTAAGCAAGCGCGAGCGAGAGACACGCCTTGAATAATCAAGCCGCATTTCTCACACGACTCGACGACTGCGCATGTATATATACGCGCCTTTATAAAACGCGCGCGCGATGAAAGTCTCACCTCGCGGAGCGGCCAACGACTATTGCCTCGGTGCAATTACGCGCGGCGCTGCGGCAGCGCCGCGGCAATGAAGTGCCGTGCCCTCGTGCCGACACCTTTTCATCGGCTGCGGCAATTTCTTGCGATATCTCGCGCAATCCTATATATATATATATGTGTGCATGTGCACTCGCGGCCGTGTGAGTATATGCGCGCTTTCGTACGCCGAGCTCGTTTGTGCAGCGTTTCTTCGACGAGTTGCATAATGATTTTACTTTCAAATTTTTGAATGATTGACTGGATTCCAAAATACGTAGTATTTCCAAGCAGTTGCCTGATCATAACTCTCAGTTTTATATAGCCTAATGAATCTTCAGATAGACGATGAAAATGTTATCGCTTTTGCAATTCACCTATTTATATCAACATTATACCTTTTTCCATTTAATCGTTCATTGGAACGTATCGCTATTTAATAAATAGTTTATAGCTATGGTTATAGAAGCACCCAAAAGTTAATGGTGCAACTGTTCGCTTGATATACACTATAACTATAACTTTTGTACAGCCATCAATTTCTAGCTGTTAACAATAAAATAAATAGAAAGTGCGATTACACATTCTCTATATTTCATTCAATCGTCGCCTTTCCAACCACAAACAAAAATCTAAAGAAAATTAAGGGGAAAAAAACCAAAGCTTTTTCCACTTGATCTCCACCCCCGCAGCCGCAAAAGAACGAAAGAGAAAGGGGTGCGCGGTCGCGCGCCAGTGTCTCCGAGAGGGCTCCGCATTGTTCCGCGGGCAGTATATGCGCGCCACTACCTACTGCTCGTCGGCGTCGTCGCGTAGTCGTCGGATCAATACGAGAACTCTATCCAGTCACGCCGGCGGCGGCGCGCTCGCGCTCGAGGGGCGTGGCTCGCGCGTCGTACAGCAGCCGAGATACGTGAGCGCGCAACCCCGTACGCGTCGCGGAAACTCCACCTTTTCCACTCACATGCACACACACAGATGTCGACTGCGTCTCTTCTTCTCCTTTGCCTCTCGCGTCGGAATGCAGATGAGGCTGGATTTTTGCTTCAGAATTTTCGGGAGTATGGTTCGTTTGAATTATCGCTACGACCTTTCGCGAGAGAAAAATAGCGCTGTAATAGCAATTCGCCTTGAGCATGCGTGTACGTATAGCCTATTTCGCGAGGCTTATAGTCGTGTCAATATTGCATGGGGCAGATTGCCGCGACTGAGCTTCGATGTTGTGTGTATACGGAGGGAATAAATGTTGCCGTCGTTTACTGTGTCAATAGAGCAAAATCTCTCCTTAAATGTTTCAAAGAAATGCGCAACGAATTGTCTTATAGTTTTTCATTCGCTTTTTCAAATGATGTTCCCTTTTACCGGACTCTCAGTTGTCACACTTAATTGCTATGCTTTACGTAAAAAAAACAACTGTTTTCTTGCCCCTGACAATTGCTTTGACAATTGCGTAAGCGCTTTTGTACTGAATTATTACGTCGAGCGAGCTAAAGTCGCCGAGAACTGTAATTTGCTCGTTTTGAATTTTGCAGTTTTAAAAAGGAAATTTTTCAGCCGCGTATAATTTTTTCCCAACTAATAATAGTATACTAATAACGCTTAGAAATTTTTTTTTTAAATGAAACGAATATTCAGTCATAATAATTCTAGCTCTAACGTAACGTAATTCTCACATTCAAAGTCAACGATTCTTTTTCAAGTTCTAGATAACTCATTGTTAAATTATATCTTGTAATAAATACCTATATTTAGGCTTCTAGTTAATTCCATCCTACAAACGAGGCTGTCAATTTTGTTTACCAACAGTAGAGTGAGACACGATAAGGAATCAGAGAAACCAGTTTATGCACTCAATAGTCCATTTTCATGTGGAATATAGAAAAATATAATATATAAACCACACGCCACTCGTGCAATATTGAGCAAACTGAATATTTCAGCGTATGATCAAGCGATTAGCCATATATAGAATGCACGCAGACTCTAACTATAACCTGTGTGACTGTAAAGCTGGACGCATAGCACGGCACGTATACACACGCACATACGGACGCTCTAACCCCTTACCTTATACACGTAAAGATAGCTCGTGGATCGTCCAATTTGCCTTGCGCATTCAACCCCTTTATAATTCATCGGCGACGGCGCAGCGCAGCCAGCGAGTTTCCATACCAATGAAAGCGCCAAGAGAGATAGCGAAATTCGCGACTTCAGCAGCGCAGCGTTGTCTTTCCGACAGCGTATTGGCGCGAGTGCGAGATAGAGAGTGAGAGAGAGAAAGACAGAGGGACCGCGAGCGGGGGCGTGTCATCGCCTCGATGGCGCCGGCTGCTAATGGCCACGCGGCGGCCGCCAGACTTTAATTTCCTGCAGGCGCTACTACCTACTGCTTCCGCAAGCGCGCGCGAGCGGCCCCTCCGGTCCTTTTACCTTTTCGTCCGAAATATCCTTTGGGCTCCCGCGCTCGCCTCTCTTTCGGCGCTCCGCATCCTTATTTTCTTTGTCCTTGTGGACTGCTCTTTCGGGCCCGGCGTGTTTGCACGGCTCTTGCGGATGGTTAACTTGCTCGGCTCGTTTTTCCTTCTCTGTCTCTTTTTTTCCTCGCAAAGGGCCTTTGGTGACTGAGTTTGTATGTACATGCGAATAAGGTAGTCTCTCTCTCTCTCTCTTGGCGGAATTGAAATTCAGATCAGGGACGCGGTGCCAAGTTGAGCCTTGCCAAAGGATTCGTGCCCATGGAAATTGTGTACCGGTGAATTTCGTGCTCTTTCCACTACTTACAATGTTGATTTTTTCAGTCTTTGATGTCTAAAGATGTAAACTGACTCGATAGCTGTAAGAAAATAAACCTTTTTTCAAATGAATCATTAACATTGATTGTTTCCACGAAATCGTATTTAACGCGGCTCTAACATCATCAGTAGCACCCGAAACGACTTAGGAATTTCGCAATAGCCATTAGGTACTATATCCACACACGCGCACCCATGGCCCGAGGACAATTTGCATGAAACTGCTCCAGATGAGTCGCCCCAAGCCTCATTACCCCGCGACGAGGCCAATCTCCCATCCCTCACCCTCCTCCCGTCCATCCGACCTCCGCGCGCTGCTCCTCTTTCTCTTCGTTCCGCTCTTTCGCCCTCTCTCCACCTCTCTCTTTCTCTCTCTCTAGGCTAGGAACAAGCGCCGCGCCAATTTAGTGTCATTATGCACCCTCAGGGAGGACTTTCGCCTGCCTTTTCGGGACCCTGGGAGCGAAAGAGAACCGGCGGCGGCCAGACCTTTTTTATATCCTCTCCGAGCCATTTTGAAGCGCGATTACGAGCAGCGGCCGTCTACCTACCGACCTATAGACCTTTCGGCCTCGAGGTCCCCCGACAAAAATATTATTAGCTCAAACGCGCGAGCTACTTCCCCAAAATAATGAAATTTTAATGAGTAAGACGTTTTATATTTTCTACTTCTGGGAAAGTCTAATCGTTTCTTGCAAAAAGTTTATTGTTTTTCCGAGCAGGCGTAAATTTAGCAAAATTGTGCCTCTTGAGTTGTCGTTCCCCGAATTGCTTCCTTAAACGCACCCTTCATACGATTAAAATAATGACGTAAATTAAAATTATCGAGCAGAGTAACTCAAGGTTCCATTTGCTTATCTTGTTACAGGAGCATCCAGGATTGCGCGGCACGCCCTTAGCGATGCTCGCCGCCCAGTGCAACAAGCTCAGCAGCAAGAGCCCGCCGCCGCTGGCGGACGCGGCCGTGGGCAAGGGCTTTCACCCCTGGAAGAAGAGCCCCCAGAGCAGCGGCAGCTCGCCCCAGCACTCGAGCAACGCCGGCTGCACGAGCACCGGCGTGACGCAGCGGCCCACCGCGACGAGCAGCGCCGGCAGCACGGGCGGCGGCTACGCCCGCGCCCCGGTGACCTCGTGCGCCTCCACGGCGCCCCAGTACGCCAGCGACCTCTACTTCCCCGGCACCGCCAGCGCCCAGCCCGCCACGGACCACCACCACCAGACTAGCATTCTCGGCAAGGTAGAGGGCGCCACCCTGGGCTCGTGCAGCGTCTACGGGCGCCACCCCTACGAGTCCTGGCCCTTCAATGCCATGCCCGGCGCCGGCCACGGCGGCCTCAAGACCTCCGACGGCTGGTGGGACGTGCACGGCGCCGCCACGGCCGGCGGCTGGCTCGACGTCAGCGGCACCGTCGGCGTCGGCGTGCACGCCGCCCAGATGGCCAACTACTCGGCCGACTACTCGACCAGCCTCGCCCTGGCCGGCAACCACCTGCTCAGCCAGACGAGCGCCGGGCACAACCTCCTGCAGGACACGTACAAGTCCATGCTCCCGGGCGGGCCCCCCGGGTTCGGGCTCCATCACCACTCCGGCGGCAGCACCGGCGCCAGCAGTCCCCAGAGCGCCGGCAGCGCCGCGAGCGCCGGCGGCGGCGGCGTCAGCCAGGCCCCGTCGCCGCGCTCGCAGCGCCGCTACACCGGGCGCGCCACCTGCGACTGCCCCAACTGCCAAGAGGCCGAGCGGCTGGGTCCCGCGGGCGTCCACCTCAGGAAGAAGAACATCCACAGCTGCCACATACCCGGCTGCGGCAAGGTCTACGGGAAGACGTCCCATCTGAAGGCCCACCTGCGCTGGCACACGGGTGAGCGACCGTTTGTTTGCAACTGGCTTTTCTGTGGCAAGCGGTTCACACGTTCGGATGAATTGCAGCGGCACCTTCGAACCCACACCGGCGAAAAGAGATTCGCCTGCCCGGTCTGCAACAAGCGGTTCATGCGCAGCGATCACCTCGCGAAGCACGTCAAGACGCACAGCAGCAGCAGCAGCGGCAGCAAGGGCAAGGGGGGAGCGGGGAGCTCGTCGGCCGAGTCCTGCTCCGACAGCGAGGACAACGCGAGTCAGCAGAGTCCCACTTCCAGCTCGGCGGCGCAGCCGGTGCAGGTGTCCCAGGTGCAGGCTCCGGGTCAGCCGCAGGTCCCGCCGGGAGCTCAGTCGCAGCAAATGCAGCTGGGCTCCCAGGCTCAGGGCCAGCAGCAGGGCCCGGGGGCCACGCAGGACACCAGCACCAGCTCGCAGCAGAGCAGCGCCAACAACACCTTGTCGCATCAGTCGACGGCACCCATGACCCCCATGCAGATGACTCATCCCTCGTCTCTGAGCCAACACCATCCCCACCACCCGCATCTCCCTCCGCTAATGCACCACCATCCTCATCATCACGTGGCGGCGGCCTCCGTCTCGGCCCATCACCATCATCATCATCATCATCCTCACGCCGGGATGAGCATGCACTGAGCCCGGTGGGGCCCGGAGCAGCCTCCCACGCGGCCCTGGGCTCCCCCCTATCCTACCCGCTGAACCTGAACCTCCTCCACCAGAACCACGGCTCCCAGTCCGGCATGCTCGGCATGCAGTCCTCGCCCTCGCACCACTACCAGACCCAGCAGCACCACGTCCAGCAGCAGCTGCAGCAGCAGCAGCAGCAGCAGCACGCCGCCAACTCCTATGCCCAGAATCCCGGCACTCCCGGCCAAGCTCAGACTCCGTCGCCATCCTCGCCGCCACCTGTACATAGTCTCTAGGCCGACACTCCTACGCGCTACCCCCTTCTCCCTCGCACGCCACATGTTTTTTGATTACTATTCAAAGACTCGACTCGAGAGATACTTATACCGAGATTAGGACTATACTGCTATACTATATACTTTTCACCAAAATTGTACCGACTGCTGTCTTTTTTGTCGATCGAGAAAAGGAGATGAGCGGAAAGAGAGTCGTGATCTGTCGATATATAAATATACATATATATTATTATTATTCGAACAAACAAATGAGAAACACGTGTAAATAGCTATACATAGTGCGCGCGACTGCCTGACCATTTTACCGCGTGATGAGTGAGTGTGTGAGAGAACGAGTGAGAGGGAGAGAGGGAGAGAGAATGAGTCGGTGAGTGTAAAGGAACGCGCGGGAGCGAGCTCGAGTGGATGAATATATCTTGTTGTTTTTTCTTTGCGGTAGGTTTTATTATATAATACGCTGCGACGTTGTGACACACATTGTATAAAGACATATACTGATGAACATTTTAGCTATCCAGTGAACGAATGTGAGCGTGTGCGGAACGTGTGTGAGCATAAGAGACAACGAGATAAAACAGAATTAAATATTACACATAAGAGATAACACACGGTACGGAGGAAACTTACACGTACACATAGTAGGCACACGTAAGGACACTGACACATACACAAAATACAACACTTTTAAGATACGTAGATGATGTTATATATATAGAGACAAGCATTAAGGCGACTAGTCACAAAAGTTGCGCGTAGTCTCGCCGATTTTGTGAAGCGTCCTCGATTCTCCATATTGGATGAGTATGTGAATCGACAGAGTTCAGTATATATAAATATAGAGAATAAATGAGAAAAAAAGGGAAAACGAAACGAACGAAATCAAATTTTCTCGTCTAATTATGAACAAAAAATTATTATTATTATTGGTCGCGCGAGCGCGACGTATAGGTCCTCTCATATCACGACGATCGGCCCTATCTCGATGCTAGTATCTTACGATTATTATTAATTATTATTATTAATTATTATTATTAGATTATTATTATTATGAAGATTATAAATTCATTAAAAAATGAGAAAGAGAGAAAAATAAACGATGCTTTTGTGAGTAAAACAAAACGTACGCGTCACTTTTCATTGATCGACCGATTACAAACAACTCCTTTGCGCCCCCAACAAAAAGCTCTCAATTCTATATTCTTTCGAACTGTGGCACGCACCAGACACACACACACCTAATGTGACAAGTGCGACATAAAGAGAAAGAACGAAACGAACGCCAGAATAGTGCGTATGTAAGAAAAATAAGCGACCAACGTCTGCTCCTCGCTCTCGAATCCTTGCTCTTGTCAACGCCGCTCTTGACGTCTCAACCGCCGCTCGACAAACCGCTGCTCCTCTGCGTCTCACACAATCACCCCCCGTCCATGATATCGCGGACGAAGAACGTAAGTTGATTAACCATTTACTGCTTCGAAACCTTCTAATCTTGTTCTTGTTTCGTTTAGGTAGAGAAAGAGAGAGTGAGAGAGGGGAAGAGAGAAACCGGGCCTCCGCCTCTTATCCAGCTTAGAGTCTCGGGTGTATATATACCTTCGGGGGTGTGCAACGATCAATCACTCTCAATTCATCCTCTTCCTCCCTCAATCTCCGCGCGACGGCGACGAGAGGGAGAGAGAGGGAGAGAGAGGGAGAGAGAGGGAGGAAAAAGAACGGGGAATCGCACGCAGGAAACGAGGCTCTCTCGCGCATACGCGTATATACATACACAGGCACACGGGAAAAGACAAATTGCGATTCGTCGCCGTGGGGAGGCAATAAAAAGCAGAGTGAAAAAGATCAACCGTGGGGGGAGGGGTTGAAATGATGTCTGGAAAGAGAAAGGGGGCGAGTCTCGGTCGCTCTCCCCTCGCGCTAATATCGCACGGGCCGTTAGACGCCGGATCCTACGAGCCATGAAATGTCCCATCATAACATCTCGGGGAGAGATCCCTTTCTCCCCGCAGCTTCCACGGGCGAATGAGAGTGGGACTCTAGTGCTGCGCGAGAAATCGGCCGGCGCATTAGGGGTGCGCGCGCGGCTCACGCGGGGAGTCGGAATAAACTCGACCGGAATAAATTGGACGTGGAGCGCGTTCGCGCGAGCGCGACGACGACATCCTCTCTCTTTTGAGCTACGTAGCTTGTGTATACTCGCATATACCGCTAATTCTCCCCCCTTTTCTACGCCTCTCAACTCTTTTGCGCCTGACAAATTGTTCTTTCCAAATTTAGAGTGATAATGCTATTTATTTTGTTAAAAAATGTGATGTAAAATAAACTTTATGACAGTATCTACACTTATCTTTTCTTGCACCGCCCTTCACACACACCTTTTTCTTTTGGCAATCGCACATGTTTCTTATGTACTAATAATATAAGCTAGATTTAAGTCTATAAATCACATTAATCAAATCCTTAACAAAGCACATCTTTTTCTTCTTTCATAAAATGTTTCATTTGGTTATTGGTTTAAATTTAAGGAATCGTATTAATCAGACTTTAAATAAGTCACTTATTGTTTTCTATTTATTTGTTATATATTTATAAATAATTATATTTTAAGTACTATTAAATTGAAAAATTAATCTTTTGGACATGCGGTTACTGTTGAAATTTTAATTAAATGCCTTGAAATGATCAGCTAACTTGTTGGACAAAGCTTTAATAGCATTCAATAAGCGTTGCTAGTCTAAAAGAATATTAGCTTCCAAAAGGTTAATTTGGCCCTGACTTTGCTCAACGTTAAGAACACTTAGTTGAAAAAAATTCCTTCCCTTCTCCCATAATTATTCATTATAACCCTTCAAACGAGCGACGCGAAAAAGCCGCCTTACTGCAATGGATGCAACTGCCGCAAGTGCGTCGCTGTTAAATGAAAAAAGCCCGCTGCAGAATCGGCGCTTACGTGGACTTATTAGAGGCAAATTGAGTCGGCAAGGCAAAAGTCGTCGACTCATCCCGAGAGCAGCTCGTCGTGCACCAAGGGGTCGTATACGCGGCTCGATTATCTTTGGCGCGCGCCCGCGACGGATTATTAGGGGCAGTGACTCTGCGCGATCGTTCGCGGTATATATGTATACGCGCCACGCGTCACACCGACACATCGACGTCCTTTTACGCTAGCGCGATCATTAGGTCTCGAGAGGAGAGCGAGAAAGAGAAGCCTTTCACAGACGCGCGGCTTCGTTTCTTCTTTCCTTCGCGCCGATCGTCTTCTACGCGCGCCGCCACCGCCGCCGCCGCCGCTGTGTTCTTTCCGTTTTGTTAAGGGATTAAATCTGCCAATCACTTGCCGGCATAATTCGTTGATTCACTTATGTCAATGGGGGAATCCTTTCAAGGAAGTTTTTCTCTTCGCGTAATTCCTCGCGATCGTCGGTGTCAGTTCTATCGCCTCTGCCGTTTGCTCTTTGATGCCTGTGGGAACTTGAGAGTCGAAGTGATATTCAAATAGTATTTGATACAATTTTTTCTAACTTCAAGAATTTGTCTTTTTCCCTAATCTTTTAGCTTTATTATCATTTTAAAAGTATTTGTTTTAATAACTCTACTCAATTTTCATATTTTATTTCTTCTATAATTTCTAAATTCGACAGAAATTAGAGCCTAATCATCTGCACAGAAAGAATTACTATAGAAATGTCATAAAACGACCTTCCTACACGCACACTGAAATCAGGCGAACCTCGTGGCAATAAACAATTTTCTCCGCACTCGGCGCGCATATCTATCTCGAGCTAAACCGGATCAATATGCTGGGGAATTGGGAAATAAGATCGTTATACGCAAAACGGGAGCGAGGGTGAAACGATGAAATCGTCGGGGCAATTCGCGACTGCACCGCTCACCATTCCACTGAGGGTGAGCTTTGTTATTCAATTTGCCGGTACGGCCCTAGCCGCAAGACCCGTTCCACGCGTCGTTACCGTCCCGCGAAATGCTCGGCTTTCAACCCTCGCGACGACGTTTTTCCATATCCTTTCAATCCTGCTTTTCTGATGCTCCTTTCACGTAAACATGAATAATCTTAATGTTGTACTTAGGCTAAATTATTTTTATCTTTTTATTTCATGTTTTAGGTCTGATTCCGATTAAAAATGTTTTTTTGATTTATTAGGTGAACCGTCTTCATTTTCTCACGTCTCTTATTATTTATCATTTTTAATCATATTATTTAACATTATATATTCAAACAGGAAATGATAATTAATAAAAATTTAAATGAACATGAACTATCTAAAGAAAAGTTGAAATGTCGGGCGGCATACATTAAAATTTTGTCATTTCTTATGGGTCAATCATTTTTAATGAAACTTTTTGTTTTTTTATGAGAATAATGAAGTGAAAATTCCATTAAAGAGAACCGATCAATTAAAATACTGCCTTCGTATTTGCACACTGACTTTCTCCGGCCATTGAAAAAAAAACGCTTTATCTCAGCCAGTACGTTGGCAAAGTAATTTATCTTTTGTCACTCAAGCCAGCCATTGACTTTCAGCGAAAGTTAGCACCGGCGCACGCGTGCCGATCAAAGCTGCGACACGCTCGCGATTTGCATTACTGCGCTTGAAGGACTGTCATTTCGCGCGGCGGTGGCAGCTCGTCCGTATACACACCGAAACACACACCACCACAATGAATCATCTTTTAGAGCCCATTAAAATTCGACGCGCAACCCCCCCGTAAAGTTCAAAGTCCTGTCATTAACGACAGCACACGCACACACACACACACACGTCGTACGGGTAACTGGCAATGACATCGAGGTATTATTAATTGTTCCCGCTTCTTTTCTTCAGACAGATACATGCAAAGGATATGCGCGCTATAGAATCTTCCGAGCTAGTTCTTTTCTAACTTGACTGCGCGGGTGACGAGAGGCGTGGGGGAAAAAAACTTTAACTGGACTTCTCGTTATCGTTTTGAGTTAGTTGTTAGGTCAAAATGTGCGCGATAGATTATACGCAGAAAAGAAGTTTGTAAGTAACACCGTTGTTGCAAAGTTTTATAGTGACACCTTATATTAGAAGGTACGAAAAAAGAAATAAATATTGTGCAGACATTTTTTCTTTTTCTGTTGGATAGTTTGTTGCGCTACTTGAGGCAGATTTCTTTGAAACGATTTATACTTGACATGAGTAATTGGACTAGTAATATTAACGACTATAAGTTAATAAAATATCATTATTATTCTTTTCAACTACCAAATAATTCTGTGTATCAGTAATTTTCTTCAGTTTAAGTGATTTATACACGATCAGAAAAAAAATCTACGTATATAAATAACGACATTAATACACAAAAGCCAAAGTAACGTAAAAAATTAATTTGTTCGGTGTATTCATTTAATTATTTTATTTTTTATCTAAAATTTCTTACCAACCAAACAATAACCGCTTAATTCATAAACAATCATGAATAAAAAAAATGCCATTCTCTTCATCTTCTGATTATTGTTTTCTTCACCATCTCTTTCTCTAGCTTAGAGTAATGGCACGCGATGGGTGGCAGACAGGCAGACAAGCCGAGGTAGAGACGAGAGTCACATTTGGGAGCTGCAGATCATCATCTCCCCATCATCGACTTCGTCGTCGCTGAGGCAAAGAGCTAATCCGTCGTTGACGCGTCGGAACATGGTATCGGGTTTACAAAAGACGCAGCGCCAAGAGCAAGCGAGAGAGCGAGGAGAGAAAGAGAGAGAGCAAGCTTTTCTCGTCGAGAGAGAGAGAGAGAGAGATAGCGAGAAACAGAGAAGAAAAATAATTCCCCGAAGCGAGAGATAGAAAGAGCACCGCCACACCACACCACACACATACTGTATACCGTCTCACCACTTTTTCCTTCCCTTTCTCGCTAGTGTATAACGAGAGAACGAGAGAGAAAGAAAGGGAGAGAGAACGTGTCTCTCGCATCCCTTGAAAACAGAGAGCTTTCGGCTGTGTCGAGCAGGCGGAAATACACTGCAACATGGGATTGGAGTTGACACGTTTCCTCATTAGAGAGGAAGAGAAACATGAGATAAAAAATAAATAGAAAAGTTCTTTGAGTATTTGTTCAATAAATTTCTTTTGTTTAACAATTTCGTTTCTTTTTATTTATTTGTAATCTACTGCTACTATTGCGATCCCATCACCATCCATTATGCGAAATAAATTTATTGCTAATTTTAATTACAACTCGATTAATGATGACGTCACCGTTGAGATTATTGACAACAAGTTGGCAGCAACAGCAAGTAAGTATAACATAATTTATCATCGTCTTCTCGGAGAATCATTAATTATTAAAGAAGAATTTTTCACAAGTATTTTCTGATCTAACTATAATAAATTTCAAAATTTCATGAGATTTTTTAACTTTTCAAGCTCAACTGAAATCACTTAAATTATTTACAAAATCGAACTTATTGTTAAAATAACTTCTTATGCTCTTACAGCACAAGCTTTATATTTACTCAATTCGTGAGATAATAATAGTAAATGCTAGTCTAGCAATACAAACCTCAATAAAAGCATGAAACATTCGAAAAAATTCCTTCCCCACCGATCATCGAAACAAACTGCGCACGCACCCCACAAGCAGCCTCCCTAAATCAGCGCACACACGGGAATCCCGTCGTTCCTGTACAACGGCGACCTAACTAGCCACTCACCGTATGGGCATATGGCCAGCAGGCGGTTTATCATCAGCCATGTCGAATGCGGCCTGCGAGCGCGGTTTTGTCGCAGCGCCGCCGATGGTCCTCGAGTAGTGGCATCACGAGCGAGCACGCGCGTGGCAAGGGAGAGCAACCCGCGACCTCCCGGAGGCGCATAGCGCGCGTGCGTGTATCGCCTTAACCAAAGCCACCGCCCTCTTGAAAGGGAGAGCTATACGTATATAGCCGCTCGAGTGATCGGCGGCTCTTTGTACTTTACACGACTCTGACTCTCTTGTGGAATGAGGCGGGGGATGATGTCGAGGACCAGAAGCTAGGAATCCTTATCACGTGAAATATATGTATCTATTTGTTTACGAAGAAGAAACGGTCATTAGCTATTTTGAGCTTTATTAATTAAAATTACCGAATGCTTAACATATATAGCAATAAAAATATAAAAGGCCGTTAAAATAGTTAAAATAAGCAAATAATAAATTCAATTTTTTGAAACTATTTCGTTTTGTAAATTTATTGATTCATATATAATTTTGCTGTAAATTTGTAAGTACAATCATATATAACAATCCAATCACTCACGCCTTCAGATAGGCTTTTCACATACACCTAAGTGCTTTGCTGGAAAATAATATCTCATTATTACTAGACGATTAATTTATGCTCGAAAATTAAATTACTTTAAAATGTTCCATAATTTTAGAACAAATATGCACTTGATTTATTAAAAATAATAAAATCGATGCTCCGAATAAATAAAAGAAATTAATCCGTGGATTAATAAATTCACCAACTGTACGTAAATAAAAGAAAGGATAATATGTATTGAAAAGAATATAGATGCAAGGTGCTCTTCATAGAGATTTTTCTTTTCTCTTTATTTTATTTTCATTCTTACTATTTGGACAGAGTGGAGTCTATACCCACAGAGGCTCAAAAGGGAGTGTAGTGGCTTAGCGACGGATTAGAAGCTTTGAGCACACGCAGCAGCAGAAGCAGCAGCCGCGGCAGCGAGTGTCCGCGTGAGAGTGGAACTCACTCGATGGGACCCTCGAAAAGTTACCCGTAAATTACGCTCCGATTAGCCACGGCAAAGTGGCCCGGCAGGCATGTATAGGAGGGTTCAAAGGCACTGCGCGCCGTTTTCTACCTCTCGCTCTCGCGTCTCGCCATACATTTCAATTTTTATCCCAACAGCCCGCGCTTTGATGTATTTATAGTTCTTGCATAATGGTTCTTATTTTATTTTTAATATCGCGTGAAATACTAAAAATTCTTACGCGCTTTTTCGGGAGACCGAATGAAACCAATTCTTTGATTATTTCGGAGAGGTTTACCTGGAACGGTTTTATTGGGCAAGGAGTTCGTGTTTTCTCACGTTTGTACAGTGCCTTCTTATAAGACAAATATATAGTTGTAGTTTCTTCTTATAGTTCCATAAAAAATATTTTATAGCTCCTGATCTTGAACAAGGAATGCATTGACGGTCGAGAATTGTGGTAATCCTTTTTTTTGCCTTCTGCAAATAGTATAATACCTATGTTATTACAAAAAGTTAACGAAAGTTTGAATGATTATCACTTTAATCCATAAATTATGATACGTTACAAAATCAGATCGATTCACTTTACTTATAAAATGCAAATATATTAAAACAAACCGAGGTAAACGTAGCTAACACAATGCTATCAAACGCTTCGTGACAGCTCGCATCGCATCGACTCTCATTTCAAATAACCCCACACACCAACAGCTCACTCCCTTAATAAATTATGAAAGCTGTGTATACCCTTTCACTCCAAAAACCGCAGCGAGACCCAATTTCGTCGCGCATCGCCGCCCTAATGAGCTGCGGCGACAGCCCCCCGCACTAATTATGACGAATTCGATAACAACTGGACACTGTTCTAATGGTCAACCAACACCGCGCTCGCGTCCTCATTATGTCGAGAAAAGGTTACATCTCTGGCTGGCCGCGGGGCGATCGATTGCTGGCACTGTGCACGCGCCGCTGAAACGTAAAACCGATATAGCATTACGCCTCGATAAGGGCTAATTGCTCGTCGTTAGGGGTCATTAAAGTGTCTGGTTGGCGGGCGCGGGGGCGGAAGCCGTCCGTCCGCTCGTCCCCGCGCCACCCTTGATCTCGCGTACCTACTATGGAGGGAGCGAGAGGCAGGTTGTGTGTGCGCACGCATGTGTGTGTGTCGCTTTCGAGAGGGTGTTATATCTAATTTCGATCGACGCCTGGAGTTTGTCGCTCCGTTGATTAGCTCACGTTTCAGTTAGTTTGCGCGTTAATTCGGCCTGTTTGCGCTGATATTATTAGGAAGTTTCATATATGAGTTTCAGAAGGTAAAATTAGTAAACGAGGAATTGAATTTTCAAATGATTATATAATTATTTTTCTTCGTCAAAACACGTAACTTATGGCCCGAATTCATAGTCGATACTTACACTCACACTTACACTCCCACTTACACTGACACTTATACTTAGCCCTAGACTACATATAAAGTCTATGGCTATACTGCGCGAAACACAGAATAAACAAAAGAATCTAACTTTGTTGTCATAGTTGTAAACATTATTATCAAATGGTCCGTATTTATATCAATTATCATTTAGTTTATATCAGATTAATGTAAATTTTTTGTTCGGAATGAAGATTAGTATGAGGCTGAATGCAAGTGTGAGTGTAAGTGTGAGCGTAAGTATCGACTATGAATTCGGGCTTAACACACTTTAAATTAATTTTAAGAAGTATGTCATATATGTAAACAATTCATTTGTTTTCATTTATTTACGCGTCAATACCCAATAAAATCATGTATATTCAAAAGTCCATTAACAACAAATACACACAGCATATGTGTGGGTCAGAATGAGAGTGGCGTAAGTCACATATTTTTTGTTTTGAGATATTCAATGGCAAAGTTTCAATAGTCAATACATTAGTATTACGTGATAATTTTTAGATTGATTATAATTTAAACAAAAGAGCAATAACAGGCACTTTTCTATGGCGTTATTAATAGTTTCAACCATAAGGCATCCGAAGATAGCTATATCTCATTTTTTCTGAAAATGTGACTTACGCCACTCTCATTCTGACCCATGCATATACACACTCTAATTAAATACAAATATAAACTACATAATAATTTGTAAGAACATCCAAAAGGAAAAACAACGAAAGTTACGTGAAGCGTGCGCAAATTAGAATAATTAATTTAAGTTTAATTAGAAAATAAATTGTTTCTTATGTATACCTAATATTATTAATGTACATTAAATATTAAGTATAGAGCCGAGATAGGACGTTCACAAGCGCCGAGCTGAGATAGGACGTTTTACGTGCCGCACTGTGATGGGGCGTTTTTGCTCCCACCCGACGATTTCTTGCATGCCTTATTTTTTTTAATGTCATATTTTTACATTGCGCATAACTTTGTGAAGAAACCGTGAAATGAATACAGATTAACCAAAGTTTGAATTATAATTTGGAAGTCATGTAGCTATGACCCGGAGACTTGAAAATATAAAAAATGTTCTAGTAAATAATTTGTAAATACTAAAAAACACAAAAATTTATAAAATTAATGAAATTAAAATAGTTTTTCTATTAAAAAACTAGTTTTAAAAAAAAGTAATTTATCGTTTAAACCTTTCGGTTCACATGTACGTGAATATGAAATAATTTAAGCATTACTCCATCCAAATCCATCGAATGGATCTGCCAAAAGTTACGCCAAAGCGAAAATATAGAAAATGCTATATCTGTGTAAAATGACTCCTATATTGGCTTAGCTTCTTTGGCATGGATTCTTGTTTGGTGAAGTCGCTACGCTCATTTTATCAGAATGTGTCCATTGTTTAGTGTACGGGACTGAATAGTTTTAACTATATTTTTATGTATTTTTCAGCTGATTTACGCCTTAGAGGCTGCTAAGACTGCCTTAATGAATATATATATATATTTTTTTTTATGAAGGCTTAGGGATATCTATATACAAAAGTTTGTGTGGGAAGGTTAATTATTGCCATTAAAAATTTACAAACAAATCGATAGATTAATTTTATTTTAAGAAGTATGACGTCGTAGCAGTATTTTACATTCAATGAGTGGTCGTACTCACACACCCAGAGCCGGTAAAGTTGTCTATTGTAGACACTATTATTTATATTATCATAAGCATAAATAAGATTTATAATAATAAAAGTATTGAATTTTTCTTACTCCGACTAAAAGGTTCTTGTCCTTCCTTGCATGAAAGCAAACGCAGTTCTGCTACAGCATAACAACTCCATGAAGACGACTCGCTTTCTCCGTTACATTGTAGAAAGAAACCCAAAGACCTCTGTGGTTGTCTTTCCTGCGTTTGACTTGATCGAGGCATCACCATTATCTTCCACGGTAAATTTCTCACAAAACAGGGAGAAGATAACTGTGAATCTTTCATTTTTGAAACATTTTCTACAGTATACCGAAAAGTAGCTTCCGATCTTGCTTCATCTATAACATAGGAATGTATGAATTCATTTAGACATGTAAGATGAATCTTTATATCATGACATATATCAAACAAACGCAATCATAAACTAAATAAACCAATTATTATACTATATCGACGGCTGAAAGGAAGAAAGCGCTATCTCAGCGTGAGCAGCAAAAAGGCGCTATCTCGGCGCGTCTCACTTTTCGCACTTTTCAAATGCACGTAACTTTGCACAGAATCTACCGATTTCAACGATTCTGATATCAAATTTGAGTAGAAGATAAGAGATTTAATTTGATATGAGAATTGTTGAAATCGGTAGATTCTGTGCAAAGTTACGCGCATTTGAAAAGTGCGAAAAATGAGACGCGCCGAGATAGCGTCTTTTTGCTGCTCGCACCGGGATAGCACCTTCTTCGGAGCTCGCGCCGAGATTGCGCCTTTTTGCTGCTCGCGCCGAGAGAGCTCCTTCTTCGAAGCTCGCGCCGAGATAGAGCCTTTTTGCTGCTCGCGCCGATATAGCGCTTTCTTCCTCTCAGCCGTCGATATATGATATTATACTATAAATCTGAAATTATTATTACAAATTTATATAAAAATGCAATTCTAATTATTAGGAAGTGTTCACTCAATAGGAGAGCTTATCCACTTAAGATTATGGATTTGGCTAAACCTTCGCAATTTCATTAAATAATAAAAAATTGGTTTACGATATCGTTGATCGGGTTCTAGGAACAAACATAGAGCAGTTTTTAAAAATAGATCATTACAGAACCTTAATAAGTTAAAACGTTCGCTGCTTTGTTATTAATATTTATTTAAGAATAAAGGACTCCAGGTGTTGGGAAAGGTTAAGTCAATAATAAAGTATATGGGTAGTTCTCGGAGAGATCGAGAGCAAAAAAATAGAAATCTTCTTTAATCATCTAAATGTCTTCCTGAGGATTCCATAAGTACCCCTGAATTTTTTTAGATTTTTTGGAGCCCCCCCCCCAAAAAAAAAGTGGAATCATGAATATGGCCATATCTAGTATTTTTAGTTTTTTTGCCTATTTTCAAGCTTAAATAACTCCAAAACGATGAAATTTTTACAAAAAGTGATACATACATTTGTTTCGGCAAAATTTCTCAATTTTCAGAAAAAACCTATTCCAAGATCATTCAAGCAAATTAAGTGATCATTTATATCACTTTAACCCTTTCGACCGAGACTCATTTCTCGGGGAAAAAGTGATTATTTTATTGTATACTATAATTGTGAAGGCTTCAACTAAGACCAATCTACAGTTTTTTTTCAAAAGTGTCGATAAGTACTAGTTTCCAAGTGGGTTCTGGAAAATTCATACTACGATGCCGTCGGCTCCACAAGACTCATAAAAATGAACCACAACCCATTGTACCTGTGAATGTAAATAAGTGTTTTGGTTAATACATTGTTATTTTAAGTTACTCGTCGCATTGTCATTTAAAACCCGTCCTTCTCCCGGATACCACCGCCTCCGCGGGAAAACAAATCTTGGATCATTTAATTTGGGAGTGTAATTTATATGACCGATATAGAGGTCCTATGATCTCATTTTTAGAGTCCAAAGGAATCCATGAAGGGTCATAATGTATCCACTATATTTAATAAAGAAAGCCTTAACATATCATATATAAGAATTGTTGCTTATATTTTGATTAGTAAAATTTTGATATAATGAGTAATTATATAATGTCATATTAATGGTTTCTAGGCTAATTTCATTTACAGATTTTTAATAGAATATTAAGAAAAATAAAGAAAAATAAATTGTTTAAAGAGTGGTAGAAACAAATACGTTAATCTCAACTCTGACAATAGTAGTCGTAGGTTATTAGTCGTAGGTTACTAATCTAGTAGTAGATAATTAAAAGTCTGAGTTAAATATTGATTGAAGAAAATATAATAAATTGATTACCACTGAAGTATGAAGAATACAAAGGAATAGATAATATAAAATTTAGTTATTGGGAATTTGGTTTTGTACATAAAATATTAATAATTTGTTGTATGTTGGCTTGTTTTTTTCTTTTTTATTTGAAATCTACGTATGCGGACATAAGATCAATAGTTTAGTCCCCCCAAATCAGAAATCGGTTAAAAAGTTTTTTCGACTTTTAAAAATCATATATCTTAATACATTTTGAATTTCATTCAATGAAGTTGTAGACCTTCAAATTTTATTCGATTCATTTTTTGGTATTATATTGTCCAGAGAAGAATTCTTCGCGGAGTTACTTAAACGAAAATAAAATTATTTTTACATTTTAAATAATACACATTTTTAAGTGAACATTCAACTTAAAAAGTTAGTTCCTTTTTCATAACTTAAGTTTAATAAAAATGTGAGAAATATTTTTTATTTTTGAGTTAGTAACTCTTTGAAGAATTCTTCTCTGGACAATATAATACCAAAAAATTAAGAATCCATTAAACTTTGAAGATCTGCAACTTCATTGAATAAAATTAAAAATGTATTACAACTGTTAAAATAAATAAGATAGTCGTGGTTGATGGTAAAATGATTGTTTATTAATAGTAAAGGAAGTACAGTAGAGCGC